>JARWCS010110864.1:0-15029 GCA_034783895.1 Geukensia demissa | reverse complement strand
ATATTCTAACTTTATATTGTTTTTGAAATAGTTCAAATAAACGATAGCATGTGTTCCAAATATTAAAATGTTACAACATATAATATACACCACAATCTTTTTAAAATTAATTAATAGAGGTAACGATTAAAACAAAATCAAATCAAATGTAGGATACATATATATTTTAAATTAAAATTCGATATAATAAGTCATTTCATTTTAAAGGGAGAAAAACGTTATTTTGCGATAAATGTAATCCGAAACTGCATATTATTCTAATAAGATTTAAATAAATACTCATGTTTCGCAGATAGCATTTTTCATGAATGAAAACTAGTAGAATAAGAGTAAAAAATAACTACATGCAAAAATAATCATTTTTACATAATAGGTAATCTGTACTCACGTACAACTGTAGAAAAGAGCGCTAACGTACAATTATATTAAAGTTATAGATAATTTGATATTTGTTACTTCTTTTTTAAAAGTAGATTTCACACTTGACATTGCATATTGAACTCGCTGAATACTGAATTTAAATGTTTTATTGAAATTTATTCATTGGTTACTTTTTAAATCGAAGTGGAACCTGAACCATACTGTCAAGCAAATCCTACAGCAGTTGTACCTCACCCTGACAATTGTGCCCAGTATATAGACTGCCGACAGAAAAACACACCCCTCGGAGGTTATAGACACGAGTGTCCTTACCCAAAACTGGTATCCGATACAGACAAAATTGGCACACCCTGTCAAAGTTTCGATACAGTCCAATGTGGTAATAGACCCGAACCAAAAAATCCATGTAAGTTGTTTTATCAAAAGTGTTTTCAATGTAAGTAACACAGAAATTTTAGGCACAAATTTTATTATAAAATACAAAATTACCAATGATAAAGAAATATGGAAAATTTAGGTATGCTATTTGTACATTTCAAGGAGTAACCTCTCATCAGTAGCATTAGAACCGAAACATAGGAAGTCAAAGATCCAAATATAACAATCAGATTTTATACATGTAATATGAAAATGTTGTTGATGGCAAAATATACATTAATTAAACCCCATCATGCTAATTTGTACCGTAATTGTATTTAAGATAAGAACAGGTTATTTCGTATGGAGTTAAATTATACAGATCAATTAAGCCACAAAGAAGGTAGAAAATATAAACATAAAGGGAATCCAAGTCTAGGAGAGACTCAAATTACTATTAAGATATTTAATGACATTCATGATTTCCGACAAAACGACATTCGGCATTATTTGCAATGCCTCAATGAGATTAGTGTATTCTGTTATATTCTTATAATACCCCCAAAGACCAACGTACGATCCACTGCAAGAGATGACATCAACGCTGTGAAGCAATACTTGAAGTGAATGCGAAGTGACGTTAGCATTGGTCTGAAATGAGCAGCCTAAAGGGGCAACCATTTGATTTTAGGGGGCAGGAGTAAATTTGAAAAAAAAAAATGAACGGTATCATATGGTGAAAAAAATCCAGGATGATCATTCTGGTAAAAAAAGGCAGGGTGCATCAGTTAAAAAAAAATAATCAGGATATGTTTTTGTAAGTGCTTTAATGTTACATATGGTGATTTTAACACAAATAAACATTAGAACATGCATTTGTAAATAACAAATAGTTGTTTTTAATTCTAATTGTGTTCTACTCTATTTTCATACTTATTATATTTTGTATGGGCCTTTATTAATTACTGTAATGGTACCTGTGTCAAGAAAATATTTTATATTTTTTTTCAGTAAAGGCACCAGTTTATTCAAATTTTGAACTAGGAAAAATTAAAGATTAGAATATACAAATAAAGTGACACACCTACCATTTTCTTCTATTTTTATTAAAACCTTTTGTAAATACGATATTTACTGGTATCCGAGGATCAATTCTTGCCACCGTATATTTTAAAATTATTTTAAACATGATTGATTAATTAAAATTCATAATGACAAGTGGAAAAAATATAAATGAAAGTCCCATTTATACAATTTTAGACTTAAAGGTAAAAGTTATATCTTTCTATTTAACATTGGTAATTTTGTATTTTAAAGAGGAAGCGAAAGACAACCGAAGGGCCAGACAAACGGGGAAAGTCGACAGACACGGCAATCTCGAGAACACGAATAAGACGAAACATGACATATATACATATAAAACTAAAAACACAAAACTATGAAGTATGAAACTGTGTAAAAACCACGATGACGAGAAATGGTCCTTGGGGAGATCAGGATATCAGTATTTGAATTATTTGTCATTTCACACACACACACACACACAAAATCCAGGACAGGCTGAAGTCAAAAACAAAAACTCAGGACAGTCTGAACACACAAAAAATCGAGGATTAAAAATTTAATCCTAGCCCCACCCCTCTCAAAATCAAATGTTTGCTTCCTAAAACATTTCTTTTTACATTAAATGGTAGATTTTAAGAGTTAATAGTTTTCAAATGTAATTAAAAATCAAATGCCCGAAATCTGTGATTCGTCATTAAGATAGGTCGGAACGCTGATGTTAAAACCATCTTCTAATTACAATCTGGAGCTGCAATAGGGTTTAGAAACAGTAAAATCACATACACGTAATTATACATTACCTGAAAATGGATCTATAAAGTGCTGTAGGTCCGTTCGATGTATAAATGATAGCAGCTGATATAAAAGTGAACAGTCTTTGCGTGAAATATCTTGTCTTTTTTCCAAAATGTTAAAGAATGAAAACACTTTTACTTTTGGGTCCAATTTTTCCAAACGACGAAAGGCTGGTGAAATGTTTGCAAGTCTTTTTTCTAACTTATTCATCATCTTCATTATGTCTTCGGCTGACAGATCTTGTGCCACGTTAAACAAAGCTTTTCTGAAATATTACAAATATATCTTAATTCAACCCAAAGGCAATTTGGCAATTTTGCAAGATGATAGATACATTTTGAACATTTATGACATACAATATATTTCAAACTTTTATTAACTATATCGTAAAATTCAATCTTATTGAAAATTGTGGTATTTCTTGATCGACAGTTAAATGCGTATTGTGTTTAGCTTTATGAAAAGGAATTCGAAGATACCAAAGGGGCAGATAAAAATCGTAAAGTCGGAAGACAGACAAGACCATGACCAGACCATTGAAGACGGTTGATGATACTTGCCTGAATGGATCCAATATGATAGAATCATTCTTGACCTCATCTCCAATCAGTTCAGGACTTAACTTAAGCAGTCGTACTAGGCACGGTTTATCCATTAGACTAAGACAATAGCCAATACATTTGGGTAACACTGGCGCGATACGTTTATCGTGTTCTAGCAGAGAAAAAACATCTAAAGCTCTTTCACACTTATCCAGATCTACAAAGCTGATTTTATCTTGCACCAGATATTTCAATGCACACAAATCATGACTATCAATGTCTTTACAAATTTCCACCAAGGCTGATCTTTCTGGATATGCCATGACTTTCTTTTGCTGATCACATTGCACGATTCATGGAAATGTATTTCTACCCTATCTACATTTCTGCTGTAAAATAAAATATGCAATAAAGTTTACTATCTACAGATAACCTTCTAATGCTTGATAAAATATCCATTTAAGCGCCATCTTATTGAAAGGAATTCGAAGATACCAAAGGGATTCATTCTATGAGTCTTTTAAGGTTAAGATGATCTAACTTAAAAATATTGAATGAGAAATTATTTAAAATAAATTATTCGACGCCTACTTGAACAGTTGAAAGCAATAACAGATCGACCTAAATGTATATCTGAATATTTGCATACGAAATATGTACTCAAATCTTTACCAAGTGTTGAGAAGACCAAGCTTATGTTCTGCAAAAGTAAATCTTTACCAAGTGTTGAGAAGACCAAGCTTATGTTCTGCAAAAGTAAATCCAATTATGGTTTAAAAAAGTGATCTGGTGATTTTTGGATCGTCATTGTTGTGGTTAATCTATAAAGAATGAGAATAATCAGCATAATTTGAGAGGACGAAAGAATTGTTTTGAAAGTGTTTGGGAATACACTGATCAGTTATAAGTAGTAATATAAAAAGTACAACTGAAAAATATATTTACTGGCCATCAACATGTTGCTTTATAAAGAGAGATGTTTGAAACGTTTTATAAAAAAGAATGAATATGGTTCATGACAAAAATCTTAGCACGAACTTGACAAATTTCTAAGCAAAGAAGCGCGCTCTTATTTCTTCTTCATTTTCATCTTAAACTCTCACAAGGGTCGTCAATTACTACAAGTTCAAAACAGACCTTGTTTTTTGAAGACAGGTGTTGGTACTACCGGCAATATAAAGACATAGCAGACAAAATACAAAACTTACCAATGTTAAATAAAAATGGAGATTTTGGTATATTATATGTACATTTCAAGGAGTAACCTCTCATCAGTAGCATAGAACCAAAACATAGGAAGTCAAAGATCGTATCATTGAAAAAGAAGAACTCAAATCAAAACAAATCAAAATAGGAAGTCAAATCCGACGACAGGGACAACTACTAAGTGCAATACTTTTCGAAGCCTTTCCTTATTTTCATTGCTTTATAACATTATCAAATGCAGCAAATTTCTGAAAAATCATTGTTCATGTCAGACAAGTCTGACAACTTGGCTGGCGAATACCCTCGGGCACATGATCCACCAGCAGAAGTATGAAAGTAATCTAATACTAAAAATATGATACTTTGTCTGACAATCTTCTATTTAGAATACAAACACTACAAACGTTGGACAACCACTGGTCGCATCCAGACATATGATTTGCAGTTAATTCGATACTTCAAGTATCAGGATTTAATTCAAGTATCAGGATTTCTGAAGACAGCATTTCTGTTGTCGCATAAATAACTCCAACAAGGATACATCAAATCAAGGTTGAAATCTCCCTCCTAATTCTATGGTCGCCATCATGAATTGGTTGAACCATATGGTATCAGTTATTGACCTGTTACCGGTAATACAACAATGAGTTGACCCTTCTCAGATTGATGTTAACCCGGATTCGAGTTTCAAGATTCCACGACGGGTATTGCTCGCAAGATAGGGGATGCTTACCCTTCTGGAGGACATGATCCCAATCCTGTTTTGTAAAGAAGACCGTGGATTCCAAGCCTTTGTTCTTTTTTATTTATCTTTTGGTTTGTTTGAATTTGTCTTGTCTATTGAACTATGCACATTTGATCTGTCACATCTGCAATGGACTTTTAGGAAAACTTGATAAAAATAAACACTAAAATATATTCCAGGACGAAAGAAGTGATATTTTGTATTTCGGGGCCTTTTACAGCTTCCGTTATGGTATGGACTGTAGTTCATTGTTGAAGGCCATAATGGGACCTGTAGAAGTTTAAATTCTACTGTCATTTGGTGGGTGGCTGTCTCATGGACAATCATGCCACAACTCCTATTTTTATATATCTGCATGAGATTTAAATTTTGAAGTCGATACATAGTACACAGACAATTACAAATACAACAAAAGACAAGATGTAATGACCTCGAAAACATATTCGCTATTCTGACAGGTAGTTTAAAATCCAAACACAGATAAAAAGAAACTAGTTTTCTTAAGCTAAGACATCGAACTAAACACATCCAGCTGGAAGAAGTGTAGTAATCTTCTTCATTGGAGAAGAAAGCTCGATCATTTTTATACAGGAAATATATTTTTGATCTGTTTTATTAAATGCCCACTCAGTGTGATATGAAAATGTCTGTTTAATAAGGTTATGGGGAAGTGTAGAATTTTCATATAGCGATAAAAGCTTTGACAGCGAGAGGGTTTTTTGTTGGGAAAGTGTCGTTTGGCCAGCACCTACCTTAAATGTGGTGTTAAAGGTACACATGTAAAATAAACATTGGAAACTGATTTTCATCTTTTCTGAAACTCTCCTAGATGCATGACTTTAGGAATAAATGCTACGAGCTTCGTATATTTCTCAAATCAGAATAACACCAATGAAATGGATTATCTGAATTGCACAGATTTTAAAAGGTGCTCATTCTAATTAATGTAAATGTTATGGAATGCTCCCAGCTTTTTTCTGAAAATACCTGTCCAAGGAAGTATATAATATGTAGCATGCAGATGTGCAGACAGCTTTCAAATTTTGACTTTTGTTAAGTGGTTTGAAAGGGTCGAATTCTTATTTTTCGTTTCTTGGATTTGTGTTTAAGTCTGGTTTTAGAGAGTCTTAATTTTGTTCTGTTTGGTTTCTTAAATTACAAATATTCTTTAAATGTTAGTAAATCGGTAAAGAAAACAAAAATAAAATTTAAAAAACTCAAAAATTAGAAGGATTCTTTGTAAACGAGTATGACTGGCGGATGAACAGTAATACAGACAGACTTTTAAGTCAGCGACAATATCCCCACATTTCATTTGATATCGATCAGATGTGAATGTTGAAACTAGTTGTAAAAATTACATTGTTTCATAACAAACCGCAAAACACCGGTATTCAAAGGAGTATTTGTAAGTCACACGAAATAAAGATTAAAAAAAAACCAAAAACCAACACTCTGTACCTTTATACCAAAAATGTTTAACCAACCATGCAACCAAACAAAAAGATATTCTATGATCACAACATTTTCAATATGTCCTCTTTGCCCTCAATACGTCTTCTTGTCATTTCAACATGAAGAGCTTTCGTAAGATTATGAAAAATAGGACTTTTTGGAGTAGGGGGGGAGGGGGGGGGTAGGGTATAGTACATGGGGATCAATGTTGTCGATATACATGTAGGTCTATTTATAGCATCTTTTCTACCCCAAACAGAATTGGAATCTGCATATTTAATATTAAATTATGATCTTAAGTGTTACAGATAACTTGATGGATGCTGACGTAAAGCGGGCATGACAAAATAATAATGCATATTTGTAACATGCGATATAATTAAATTTCAGGTGTCCTACCTGGGGATGATGTAAAATAGAAGACGAACAGTTGCGTTCAGACCTATATATACTACAAGGACATCATTCTTATATAATAAGATGCCATCTTTTTGGTACGAAATAATACTTTAACATGTGCTGTTTTTTTCACCTCCTCCTTACATGTTATTACTAATTGTTCCGTCATCAAGGAGATAATATATATAAATATAAACAACGAACTTATTAATAGAACTTACTAATACAAGTACGACCTGAGTGGTATATGTAGGTCTTCATGTATATATGTATATAATGAGCATGAAAAATTTGACCTGTTTGTGATCTTGAATAAGTTTTTCGGAGAAAAAAAATTGTATTAACTAATAGTCAAGTTATCATTTTTAAACGGATAAATATTTGGATAGTTTTTTCATGGTCCAATACGATCAGACTGTTTTGCTCTATAAAATTCAAGTCAAGAAAATTCCAGAAGCGGACAATAATGTCAAATGGTTCGGGATTTAACTTTCAAATGTATTAAGTTTAAACAAATTTGACAATCCTTTTTTCACAACATATTTTCCTTTAATTTTCAAAATATACGTACCATTCAATATAACTTTTAAATCCTGCAGCATTTGACACAAGTGATTTTTTGCATGATTGCATATTTTGCATTCTTTAGGAATTAGTTACTGCAAATCTGAGGTTTTCTTGTGAAATGTTGTGGAGATAGTTTTACTTAGAATGCACTATGAGGAAGGCACATAACTTGTGCCAGATCAATAATGTGTGAACAATAGATGCCTTTATGCTGTAGAAAAGCTAGGGCATTTGAAAAAAAACACTTTAACTTGCAATTTAAAACTATACTCTATGTCAGAGTTTGTTAGAACGGGTCAACAGGTTATGAAAGAAAAACTCTTTGTCTTATTCGTATAAAACAGTGTTTATTTTGTTGATTGAAAAAAGTGCAAGCAAGTTGCAATAATACCTTTAAGCGCTGCTCCGAGTTTTAATTTCTCTACGGGATTTTTACATGTAAAATCAGCCATTGGCTTGCCGGAAACGGCTATTTGCACGCGTTAGCGCGTGACCCGGAGTACATATTGTCAACGCTGCGTAATAATGAAGTAATTAAACTAGGATAAGAATTAGATAACATGCAAAAATGGTTTGAGGTGCACTTGAATGAAAAGTTGAAAGTAGTTCTTATTGAATCGCGAGAGAAGGTCCGAAAAAAAGAAATGTGCGCATGTTTTTCAATAACTTTATCTAGGTCAAACTTAAGCTCTCCCGCCAAAAAAGAATTAAGATGACCGACTCTCAATGTTACACCTCCGTTAAGAAATTCAGGGGCAGATAAAAGTATGTTACACGTTATTGAAAAATATAAACCGTTATGTCCAGTGTAGAATACACATGTGAGAAAACAAAAGTGCACAGTTCAAAGAGACAAGACAGATTTGAAACAAACTAAAAGATAAAACGAAAATAAGGAACAAAGGCTTTTAACGTCAATCCGAGAAGAGGTCAACTTATTGTAGCTATTACCGGTTACAGGTACATAACTAGTTGACATACACTGATACCATATGGATCAACCAATTTGTGATGGCGACAATTAAATTTTAGAATGGATGTATCCTTGTTGTAGTAGTTTATGCGACAACAGCAATGGTCCCTGTTAACTGTGGAATTCTTTCTTTTGATTAAAATTAAATACAAAGGCAGGAAGACACATACAATTTAATATGGCTAGAAAATCACACTCCACAAAAGCCTGACATAGGTCTTAGTTTGAGTTATTGTTTTAAATTCTATGCACTTCAGACTATTCTTTCTAGTTTATAAGACATTATTACATAAAACTTACTACAGTCAAAAGCTTATATAATTATTGTAACAAAGAAAGATATCTATATATTCTTTCTGATGTAGAGCATAACAATCATATATTTTTTTTAACTGTGTGAAAAAGTCATTATGTAATTCTGTTGTAATATATTGCTAAATTAAAATGCGAGATTTCATATTCTAAGTCTTTAGCAATCAGCATACATTTGTTGCCAAAAATAATTTATTGTTTAAAAGCCCCGACCGAACTATAAACCTTCATTTTGATTAAATTTGTGACAGATCGTTGTAAGGTCGTCGCGTGATCTTTGGGATCAAAGTGGGGAAGTGTTATTTAGTGCTCGACTAAAACTGTGTTGCGAATATTTTGAGCGCGTTTAAAACATTAAAAGTGGGATGGTGGTGATAAAAGGTCCTACTCGCAGCGTATTCAAGTTGCAGGAAAAAGTGTAGTACGGTTGGGTATCATCTTGGTCAAGTGGTGGTTCAATTGTATTATGATCATTACCTAATTTGAGCAGATCTTACTATGATGACATAACGCCTTTCCCGCGATCATACATCGACTACCCTACGACTTATATGACCATGATAATGTTATCACGCCAAGTGATTTTAGTGGGTTTCACAAACAAAGAGAAAATTGCATGCGCTTACACCGCTGGAAAATACCTTTAAGAAACAAATCGCCTCATTCAAATAAACTGGGCACCGTAGTGGTCATCATGGCTCGACCCACAGAGCTGACCCAGAGCGATCATGGCTGGTGAATAGGGTAACTCTCTGGTTGGGAGACTTTGATGGTTAATTGTTCTTGTGAATGTTGTTGATTATCAGAAAAATTGAAAATGAAGGGATGTTGACTTGCAGAAAAAAGCATGTAATTATATGTGAAGCCTAACTATAGCTCCTACATTTTTGTCCAATGTCCTTGAAATTTTAACGGTTGATTGTGCTTGTGAATAACTTTGAACACTTCCATTATCAGGAAAAAAGAAAACAGGAGACCAAAAATTTTTAGGTCTACATATGATTTGCTATCAACCTGGATTCGAGTATTCGAGTTCACACGAAGTTGTGATTCTGTACTTTTAAAGCAGTAAAGTGGAGGCTAGAAGCTATCTTAAGTGGATCTTCAAGACCAATGGTTTAAAATGTCAAGATAAAAAATGTGCAAATGCTTTTCTTGTCCTAGCTTAATTTTTTTCTGAACAAAATCGAGTAACGAAAGTTACAATGGCATTCCGACATATCTAGGTTACTGCATTGTCTAAATCATATTATTGATCAAATTTGGATTGGAAAACCATAAATATATTTTATTCCTAGCTTTGTGAACAAACAAATTACATTGGGAAAACCACAATATGATTTAATGTTCAAAATACAAAACATCAAATATAAAATATACATGAATAACTAAATAGCCAAGTTGCTTCACTGTATCATTTTTGTTATTTTTAAACAAATAACCGACTTTTTCAGGTTTTCTTGATCCACATTAAAATGTGTAGGTTAAATAATCATCTCTGAAAACAGTAAAACAAACAGGCAAATCCATGGGAGGTTTTTAAATGAAATGACATACTGTTAAATTCTGCTAGTAGTTAGCATTAAAAAGTATCACTTGTCTCTATTTTTCAACTTCCGGAGAAGAAGTAAGAAGGTTAATACAGTCAACTACAACTTCAAAAAGAAACTAGCTTGAAACAACTGAACCAGATTAGGAACAATTTCAATTTTTAATGTCTGTCAGTCAACTTTTTAAAAAATAAAACCATTAATATTTCTGAGCAAAAAAGCAACCTTTGACTGTTTTCAACTTTTAGGTATAAAATAAACCCGTTTGTATTAGATCGTAAACCAAACATAATAATTATGAACAACATGTAAATATTGCAAATCTATATTCTGAATAAAAATTCATGATTATTGTATCATTTTTATAACATTACCAGACCTACTCATTTTTGGTCAAAAAGCCAAAAACCATATCAATGTGAATACTCTTATGAATATGCTGAACAGAAACTGTCAAAATTTCATTGCCAATAAGCCTTAAGTTTGATAACAGCATTTACACATAATAATATTGAGTAATTTGCCAGTTTATATAACAAAAGGAAAGCCATTAAAACGAAAGTAAACGGCTGAAAAGGAAAAACTGAGTAGAACTGTCAAATCTGTTGATGGATAACTGAAAAACTTTATCATAAGTGACAAGTTCATCCTTTTTGTATGGTACAACACATAACACAAACTTAAAGACATTTATTTAGTTTGTAGATTCCTAGCATTTGTTGTTTTTGTTTTCATTTTACCTTTAAGTTTGTTTTTCAGTTTGTCTTATAAGGAAAAGGGAATTCGAAGATACCAAAGAGGCAGACAGAAATCGTTAAGTCGGAGGACAGACAAGACTGTGGCCAACAAAATGAAACGAAAGACAAACTGGAACACACAACACTCTACTTAAAACTAAAACTGGAAAAACACGAACCCTACAAAAACCAGGGTGAGTTCAGGTGCTCCGGAAAGGTAAGCAACTCCTGCTTCACTAGTGGCACCCTTCGTGTTACTCAGTAAGTAGACAAAGCCGGTGTATAGTCACAATCGGTTTTAATCACAACCGTCATAGGAACGGATTTGTATTCACGACAGTGGGAAGATATCCATTGTCATTTGTGAAATGGATATTTCGTACCGGTCAACCAAATCATGATGGCGACCGAAAAACTTCTGGAGTGATGACTCAAAACTTTCCTTGAGAAATCCTTGGCTCAGTAGCTTTCTTCTCAGCTGCAACCCTCTATCAATTAAATGCTGACAGGAAGCACAAAGCTCGTGTCGTTCGTCTACTAGTATGAATTAGCTGTGATATATTCCGAGATAATGGGAAATAGAAACCATTCAAACCACAGAACAGAAGACCAGGAAATAAACAAACGTCGACAAAAGCCGAAGTAGTTCAGACCAAGATGTTTCAAGCCGAAAACTGCAATGTGAAAAGATTTCGCTATCGACTACTCATTGTTACAGATGTAGACGGTCATTAAGAGAAAAATTGTAGGATATTAAGGGAACGCCATAAATGTGGAAGTACCGGTCGTTTCACAAAAATTTGCAAAACAAAGCAACCGGAAGAGATCAATTCAATTACACAGGATACGGGATATAGTGATGAGGAAGAATTCTGTCTTGTAGGAACAGAAAGTCAAACGATTCCGTTAGATATTGAAGGTAAAGTTATTAACATTCTTATAGATTCTGGCTCGTCAATTAATGCTTTAAATAAACAAACATGTGATTTATTGGGGACATCAGAATCCCACGTTTCATTCATAAATCATCTACAAATATTTATCCAACTGGCAGCAAAACACCGCTTATCAACTTTGAAAGCGTTTGTTAATGATAATCTGCATGAAATCGAATTTCACATTATCGCTGGTACTGGTAAGGCGTTGATTGGCCATAAAACTGCAGTTGAATTAGGGCTTTTACACATTTACTATTCGTAAACACAGACAGTATCATCAGTTCATTTAAGGACAGATTTCTACTGGGTTAGGAAAACTAAAAAAAATTCCAGTTAAAATTACATATCGACGAATAGCCCAGCCCGTTCGTCAAATAGTTTAAAATGAGATACGATTAGTTGAACATATTTAACAACTCAACGAAATGAATGTGCTAAAAAGGCAGAAGGCCAAACGCCATGGGTTAGTCCTTAAGTTGTCGTTCAGAAACCCTCGCGAAAAATGTGCCTGTTTGTTTATATCCGTTTAGCCAAAAGAGTAGTACAAAGGGAAGAATTTCGTTTACCGAACACTATACTACATGACTGGACCTACTGTGTTTTCAAAAAAAGATTTATGTCCGTCTTTTCATCAGATAGAATTACAGAAAAGTTCTATTGGTCAGTCATAAGGGTCTTTATCGCTGTACGCAGCTGACATTCTATCTCGTTCTCCGAAAGCCTCAACAGATGAAAACAGTGAAATTGAGGATTATATAAACTAGTGGAAAAGCAAATACCAGTTTAAATGTCTTTGTTTTGACCCGGTGGGGGATCGAACCTACAACCTACAACCTTCCCGAGGCAAAAACTTGCAGACAAAAGGACCACAAAGTGATAACAATATATGTACAAATACTGAATGGGATGAACTTTATGTGGTAGGAGTGTTTTGCCAATTGCACACAATTTTAATATGATCTAAATTTTTGCTGGTCCTTTTTTGTATATGGATATCACTTTACACTATATTAAAAGTGAAAATTACCATTGAAACACTTTTTCAACACTTCAACTGGCGTACTTTGCAAGTATAGTATGTTGAGATGAGGTGATTGTTTGTTTGAATGAGGAGGTTTAATGCCACTTTTAACAATATTTCAGTCATATCACGGTGGTCAGTTTTACTGGTGGAGGAAGCTGGAGTACCCGGAGAAAACCGCCAACCTTCGGCAGGTATCTTGCAAACCTTATCATGTGCAATGCGAGTGACGAGAAGTTGAACAAATAATGGGTATGTTAAAACTGGAACCAGTAGTATTATGGACATAGTAATGTGATGGATACAATATGAATGACAGTAATATGAGGGACAGATTTAATTTATTTTTGTCTTAGAATCTGCAAATAAATCAAAAAGTACCGTATTGAAACTTCTTATCCCCTATTTTTTCCTCCTTTAAAAATCATCAAATCCAGAAAAATTGCATTATTTTGACCACTTTGACCCATTTATCGTAAAAATGATGAAAAAATCTGTTGCACACTACTTAAAAGCTCTCACAAAAAAAATCCCATCAAAATTGAATTTAAAAAAAAACCCAGAATATCATAAAGCCTGCAAAACTGCTCTTTCAACCCTTTCTTCATAAAACTTCTTAAAATGCTACAAAAATGGTTGGAGTCAATTTCAAAGCAGTTTGCAAATGGACTATTTGGAAAGAGCACAGTAAAAATTGAGACAGAAAAATCTTCAATGGGACACAAAATTTTTCCAGTCTTATAAAAATGACGTAGACATATGATGGGCATGAAAAGAAAGACACATTACAACTCGCCCTGATAATGCTTTAGACCAAATATCAAATCAATCCAACAAACACAAGCATAGAAATCTTTGACGAAAATTATAGGGAACAGGAAATCAATAAATGTATTGGCAAACAGGAAGTAAACTTATGTCAAGACCTGAAAATGGGACACAGTACAACTCACCCTTATAGTGAATAATTCAGACTAAATATCAAATCAATTCCATATACGCTAGCAGAGAAATCTTTGATGTACATACAGAGGGTAAAACTTAATGCCCACATCGCCTAAAGGCCTGGGCATAAAAATTTTTGTATCCCTCAAACAGTGGCTCCTAGGTGCCTGGTATACAGTTGCCAAGACAAAGTGGACATTGCAACCATTCCATTTAACTTTGGTTCCAATATAGCAAGCTGTTTTAGACAAGAAGGTTTTTTAAATGATCCTATTAAGTCCTAAAAGTTTGTGTTAGCTGGCGATCTTTGTTTGTGGGTGGGACCATCAGATCTTGTACTGAAAAAGACCCACCTACAGTCAGAGATCCCAATTGCACAAGTAAAAATTTGTAAAAGTAAACAATATGATGCAAAAATTACCTCCCTTTTCCTGCTCATTCATATTTACTTGTATAAGTAAATAAAGTTAAATATGCTGAAATTAATGTATCTTTGATATTTTTAAGTTTAACCATCATTAGTATGGTTCATTAGAAAGATAACAGATTCCCATTTAAAAAATTACCATCCATCAAGCACTATTACATTAATTATAATTGATGTCTAATGTCTCAAAGGACCAATTTTCAAAGCATGTGGTCCTCTATAAAACTAACATGCGCCTGAACAACTCTTAATGTTATGTAATTGCAAAAGATTGAATTTTCTCAGAAAAATCTCACTATCTGTTTAAATAAGTTTGCTGACACACAAATGAAGTTCAAATATGTGTACATTTCTAAAATTTTACTTGTACAAATAAATTATATTGAAGGTAAAAATATATTACTTGAACAAGTAAATTTGATTTACTTGTACAGGTATAAATTATTTATTTGACTGTCTTTTAAATACTGTGTTTGGCTCTGGTTTATTAAGAACTTCTTTAAGTGTTGGAGCCTTTGTTCTGATCTATTAAGAACTTCTTTAAGTGTTGGAGCCTTTGTTCTGATCTATTAAGAACATCTTTAAGTGTTGGAGCCTTTGTTCTGATCTATTAA
>JARWCS010110757.1:0-15030 GCA_034783895.1 Geukensia demissa | reverse complement strand
CAGGGACGCCCCTTTTAGAGGACTAGTGCCTCCAGGACGGAGATACCTGGTGCCTATTCTTTCCCCGGCACAACCTTGGAGAAGGGGACGTCTTGTTTGTCAAAACTACTTAAATTGTTGTTTATTCTAGAGTACCTTGTCTTGTTTGTCATACCCCTTACAATTTTGTATGCATGTCTTTTGACTTACATTTTTGTTTCCCCTATGGAGTATCCTTTCTTTAATTTATACGCGTTACAATGTTGTATCTCCTTCCGTATCTTGTCTTGACTTACAATTTTGTTTCTCCTGTCGTATCTTGTTAGCTCACCTGGCCTTAAATGCCATGGAAGCTTTTCTTATAACTTGTCGTCCGTCGCCCGTCAACAATTCACATTTTAACCTTCTCCTCTGAAACCACTGAGCCAATCTGAACCAACCTTTAGTTAGAATGGTCCTTGGATAGTCCCCATTCCGAATTGTACCCGAGGTCTCGATGGGCTAACCAATATGACTACCTTTACTAAAATTAGAAAAAAGGAGGAGGTGGTTTCTAAAAAATTATCTCCTCAAAAACTGTCAAGCCAATTAATGCCGATCTTTGATAAAATATTCCTGGGCACCGGAGCGGTCTCCAGGGCTCGAGCAACAGAGCTGACCCAGTGCGAACCCCAGGTGGCGGATAGGGGATGCCTCTTGTTTGGGGGGTTGCCAGGTTATAATACAGAAAGCCTGGCCGTGGACCATAGTGGGTGACGTGTTTGGAGAGTGCCCCGCTCCTTGCACGTAAGACCCCTTGTGTAGTTTTCGAAAAAGAGTAGGTTTAGTCGCTACAAAAGGCTAAATTTTCCGTCCCTACCCATCACTCCCTTTTTCCAGTGGCAGTCAAAAACCGTTGCCCTGTTGTGTCCCTTCTTACCCCTTTTTCGATATTGATAATTGTTTAACTTGTTTTCGTCCTGAATATGCATGAACTATTTGCCACTGGACGTTAAGCAACCAACAATCAATCATTCAATTTGATGAAATAGTCCTTAGGTAATCTTCTTTCAAAATTGTATCCGATGATCCCAACCGCCAACCAAGATGTCCACCTCAACTGAACTTCTTTAACATAGTACTCTATGGGAAATTCATTAAAAAATCTCTGTCTGGAACTACTTGTTTTAATGCATGGAACAAAACTATTGTGAAATGGTCACTAGATGAGCCCTTTTTAGAATTGTATACGATGACCACACACTCCAAACAAGATTGCCGTCATAACCGAAGTTAGTTAAACAACTATGGGAAATTCATTAAAAAATCTTCTCCTCGGGAACTACTTGCTTAATTGGAACCAAACTTTGGTGGAACGGTCTTTAGGTTGGTCCCTTTCAGAATTTATCCGATGACCCCACCCGCCAACCAAGATGGCCGCCTCACCCGAACTTAGTTTAACATAGAATCTTATGGGAAATTCGTTAAAAATCTTCTCGTCTGAAACGACTTGCTTAATTAGAACCTAATTGGTGGAATGGTCCTTAGAATTTTATCGGATGACCACACCAGCCAACCAAAATGGCCGTCTCAGCCGAACTTAGTTTCATATAGAACTCTATATTTTCATTTTAAAATCTTTTGACTATATAGCGAATGGTTTCACTGTCAGCTTTGTCTTGGTAACTGTACAGCAGGTGAGCGATCACAGGCTCCTAGGAGTCTCTGGTCTTGAATGTCATACGACTTACAATTTTGTTTTTCCTAGGATATCTTGTTTTGTTTGTCATTCAGCTTACGGTTTTTCTAATTAAGAAATTTGCATTTTAATTGAAAACATGAAGAGAACAAACATAAAATATATCAACTGTTTATTTGTCAGCTAAACATCGTAATGGTCATATCTAAAAAGAAGAAAAGACAGGAGTTTTATTGATTGTTGAAAAAATATAAAGAATTCAAACATAAATTCAATGAATGAAAAGAAAATACTAGAACACAAAATGCAAGTGATTTGGTCTTCTATTGTTGTTCCTCGCCTTGAAAGTCGCTATGAAGCTTAATAATTCATTAGGGTACTTTAGTATAGATTTTCAGTTGCATTATGTACTTTTTAAAAAAGTATCAGCATACAGATATTCACTTCTTCAAAAAAAAAAATCATAGACTGCTGATTAGCTTCTAATTTGCGTTTTTTTTCAGTTTCGCTCAATGCGATATAAGTGTATCTTCAATGCACCAACATCAGATCCACATAGCGTTATCTGGTTTTTATTTCATTTAGTGTTGAAAAACTGAAAAAGACTTACTTTTTCGTAGTTCACTGCAGGAATTTATGTTACAATTAATATCATTGCAGCAAGCAAAACACAGATCAACAGCATTTCTCTTTCTGAAGTTGTGTTGTACAAAAGCTTTACACGTCTAAATGGTAGAAAAAAACAAAATAAAAAAAACAGACATTTTAACCATCATTCTAAACGACATAGATAGTGAAACCTTATAAAGAAATAATATGATCTCAAATTTGTTAAGTTTATTTTCGCTTTACATGTACTATCTTACGATTTTAGTCGAATTAAATTGCAGAAAGTGGGCAGTGTTTATACAAACAAAATCTGAACCATAAATAATTACGTTTACATGGATTACATGTAAGAGCATGGCGTTTATTCCGCGCTGGTGAAGGTGTAGCAGGCCGCAGCCAAATTTCAAAGAAATTATTACCGTTGATTCACGGAAACAAGTCTTGAAATACACGTACAGTGAAATATAACGACATCGACAAAATCCTGGGTTTTGTAATAATTAAATTTCTTTATTTTACAAAAAATATTCAAATTTGCACGGTTGTTCAAGGCTACTTAACTCTTGTTAAGTAGAATTATAATCTGAACAGTGGCGTAGCCAGGTGCGATTTTCAAGAGGGTCGACCAGTTGGATGTATTGCACAGGAGGGTTGACCAGTTGGATGTAGTGCATTTACTTTTTCAAAAACAATTTCAATGGGTTCAAAACAAGTGAAAATCAATCCTTCACATTACCTTTTTCCTTTTTGCTTAAATTTGAAGGTTGCGATCGCACCCCTACTCACCTCTTTGTTTGCCCATGAACATTAATCACGTGTTGAGAATTCAAAGCCGTTAAAAATTTTTCATAGAAATCATTTATCTATACTTTAAACGTTAAAGCAAAATTATCTACGTATTCTTTGTACGTCCATTACCTAAATGTACAATTAAAAGTAGGTATCGAAGTAATTCTACATAAATTTTGAATCCTATGTAACTAAATATGAACAAATACATTTAATCTTTTTTCGACTCGTATAATAACTTTATATTTTAGTAGCTATCGACCAGGTATCTATGAACGCAACAGATGATTGGAAATCCTCTAACAATAAGTTCATCAATTACGAAGTGTCAGAAATAAAATGTTAACCGTTTCTATACGTTTAAGACATTGAATGCTCAGCAGCTTAAGTTCACAACTTATTTTAAAGGTTTAACCAGAGGCTCTTGAGTGCTTGTATCGCTCAACTGGTAGAACGATGACAAAATAATCAAAAACATTGATGAACATGATTGGTTGTAGGTCATTTCTGCTGTTTATAGTTTCTCTGTTTTATTGTATTTTTTCAAGATAATAATCATATGGTACTATGTTCAACTAAGACATTTCAGCTATGGCTGTTGAGGTCAACATATAAAATCCCTAAATGACACAAAAAGGACCTATAAGGGTTTCCTCCTTACTTTGCTTCTAAATTACAGGGTATTCTAAAAAGAAAAACAGATCTTCATGGAAACTTCCCATTGTGTTCTGTGTTAAATTATAACTTATTATGGTAAAAATCCAGAATGCTCGATTCACAAATTTGGTACAAAACTATCCACTGATAATTCCTGCAACAAAATATTCTCAATTGGTTCGGTGGTTGTTGACATGAAGGTTTTAAAAGCTTTATTGGCCAATTAGAACACAGCATTTGTTGTAGTCGATATTTTTATTTTGATCAGCAAAAATATATATAGATAATTAAAAAAATAATTTGGAAAAAGTATGACATAGGTGTAACCCTACCGATTTGCTCGTAGGACTCCCACTAACACAATAATTCACCCCTTACTTTAATGATTCCCGTGTATGAGATAGAAATCTCTAGCTATCGTGTTGTTTCTGCTCGGCGTTTTGTAAATCCTTTCGGTACAATCTTTTGGGTTTCTAAATATCTCAAGAGCTTCTGTCTATCCGAGAGCAAGGTCTATTCTCCTTTCGATAATTTTATGTATTTGGGAAGACTAATGCAAGTTGTCCATCTTATATATTAACTCGAGTTGTATTTCTTTTCACGGTGATCTGGCGGTGTTCTAAATTGCTTGCATTTGGTTTGACGTCCATTCAGGACGGTCTTCCTATGTTAAAAATTAGAATTTCAAACTTGCGGCCTGAACGTAAAGGTCTCAGTAAGGTATATATCGTTGTTTACATTCACACATGAGGATTAATTACTCATTGGACAATGTGATATCCCTACATTATACTAACAAAAGTAAAATTTTTAGCATTTTCCTGTCTTTTCAAAATTGCCAATAAGCTTTCTACAACTCCTAACACATTAAATTAGAGTGCCGCCTAGTGCGACCAACGTCATTGTGTTCCGAATGGAATGACGTCGTATCATTAAAAAAAGACTGATGACGTCATCGATCTCATTGTCACAATCAAGTTTAAATTAGTGTGTTGGAAATCGTTAAAAGGTTTTAACTTCAAATAAAATGTATGTACAAATTGTTAATTTATAACAAAAAAGCATCCATATCTATACTCTGTGTCAGGCTTTTGTGGAGTGTGATTTTCGAGCTATATTAAATTATATGTGCTTTCCTGCCTTTGCATTCTTATTTATTCACAAGAAAGAATTATTCTACAGTTAACAGTTTATGTTTTACACTATGCAATGACATTTTAAATATTATTATCTACCCTGAATTTCTCTACGAAGATTTAACATTGAGGGTCTGTCATCTTCGTTTTTGGCCGGAGCGCTTAAGTTTGACCTAGATAAAGTAATTTTAAAAATTGCGCACATTTCTTTTGACATTCTCTCGCGATTCATATAAAAAAAAACTTTTAAATTTTCATTTAGGAGCGTTATAAACCATTGTTGCATGTTATCTATCCTTGTTTAATTACTTATACATTGCACAGCATTGACAATATGTACTCCCGGTCTCGAGCTAGCGCGTGCAAAGAACCACTTTCGGCTAAAAATGACTGATTTTTACAATGTAAAATTCCCGTAGAGAATTAAAAACTCTGCGCACTTTAAAAAACATCGTGATTGCTAAAAAATATTTCTGTAACTTGCTTGCACTTTTTTCAATCTACAAAATATTCACTATTTTATAAGAATACGACAGGCAAATTTTCTTTTATAACCTTTTAAACCGTTACAACAAACTCTGACATAAAGTATAGTATCTTTCGCCCCGTCTCTGTCGTTCTGTTGTTATTACAAGGAGTCTGTCCTGTCTTCTGTTGGCAGAAGATCCAGTGGATCTTCACGGCTTAGTACGTCGTCTTGAGGGTACTTTTTGTAAACTGTGGATTTCTATACTGTTTCGGTTTTCTAGTTTTCGTAGTCTCTGAGTCGATTATCAATTGCTCTAGCCTTTTTGTTGTACGTGATATATTTTTATACCCTGGTGCCTGGTGCCAAACGCAAGTCCCAAGTAATTGTCCCTGAGGTTCTGCCATTTCTCTGTATGCCAGTTGATGGGCGTCCTGTTCGATGGAACCATTCTCTTGAAATTACTTGACTTTCTCTTCCTCACGGGTTAGAGCTACAAAAGCATCAAGAACCGATGGTTAGAAAGCCAAAGGAGAAACCACGAAAGTTTTTTTTTATGTGGAATGGTGAATGAGTAACAGCAACGTCGGAACTTGATGTGTAAGAGTGAAATAATCACGAAAGGAGCATGAGCTAAATGGAAAGAGCAGCGGATGCAGCAGGAATCGATGGTTAGAAAGCCGGAGGAGAAAAAATGAACTTGTTTTCGTGTGGACAGAAAACGGGCTGACAGCAGCTGCAGCAACAGCAGGAGCAGCAGAAGAAATTGGATTTGAATGAGCAAAATGAGCAAGAGAATAGCGTAAGAGCAGCGGGACCATCAAGAGTCAATGGTTAGAAAGCCGCAAAAGCAACTACGAAAGTTTTTCTGTTGACAAAACTAACAGCACCATAAGAAAATGGATGTGTAGGACAGGAAAGAGCACGCGATTAGAATGTGCAAGACGGAAAAAGCACAGTAACAGTCGATGGTATAAAAGCCTCAAAAACAAGCACAAAAGGAATTTGTTTGGACATGTAAATCATTAACTGCAGCATCAGCAGCAGCAGGAGTGGATGTGTAGGAGCGAAATTAGCACTAAAGTAGCATGAGCAAGACCAAAAATCAGCGTTAGTAGCAAGAGTTAGATGGTTGATGGTTAGAAGCCTTACGGGAAACCACGAAGCGTTTTCGTTTTGACCGGTAAAGGACAGCAGCGGTAAATGTAGTAGCAGGAGAAGAAATTGGATGAGTAACGAAAGTAGCCAGAAAAAGACAGAAAGAACAACACAACAGGAGCAGCAAGGAGGAGAAGAAAATGGATGAGTAACGAAAGAAGCAAGAAAAAGACAGAAAGAACAACACAACAGGAGCAGCAAGGGTCGATGGTTAAAAAGCCTCAGGAGAAACCACGAAAGTTTTCGTGTGGACAGGTAAAGGACTGACAACAGCAGCAACAGGATGAGAAATTGGATGTGTGGGAAATAAATGAGCACAGTAGAACCATGTGTAAGACTGAAAGAACAGTAGAGGCAGCAAGAGACGATGATAAGAAAGCCACAGGAGCAACCACTAAGGGGAACTCATGTAAAGGAATCGTCTCTGTGGAATGTTTTTGTACCTGACGGATGAATCAGTGACTAAGAGGCGTATGTTTTTATTTTTAAATATGACCACAAAATCAGCCAAATAGAAATCAGATAACAGACTGTAACAGGTCAAAATGAATAACAATGTAGTTTTTTCAACGGTCTTCAATCTCCTGAAGACACTCGTACAGAAGGGAAGTATACAGATAAAGAAAGAAGATGTCAAACATTTTATATTTTGTATCTGTGGATTAATTAGAAACAAACCATAGGAGGAAAACACCGAGATGAACGTAAAAGCCGAAACCGTTTTTGGTGAAAGTACCGGTCCCTGTCGAAACACCACAGCCAAGATAACGCATACCGGGCAAAGATGTGAGAATTGTACCATGCATAAATAATATAAGAGTTCTACGGAAAGACTGGACACTGCAAAGGATAAAAATCATTTCAAAAAACTGGGCTAGGGAGAATAGAAAAATTGAAGAAATGACACGAGATATAATTTGGGCAACGCTTGGCTGAAGAGAAACCAACAAACCAGTGGAGGATCCCCACAACAATCCTATAGTACTCTCGGATACTTGAAAAGATTTTCAGTCAATACTTGTTAGCGGAAGGAAGAGGGACTGATAGAACAAGATTGATTGATTGTTGTTTAATGTACAGCGGCAAATATTTTATCCTTATTCAGGACAAAAACAAGTTATTAGACAATAAATCATAAAAAACGGTAAGAATCGGAATAGTCCGGATTTGTTTTGCCTATTGACGCAGCATGCCACATTGGGACAGGTTTTGTAAATTTAGCCAAAGCAAATGACCACCAACGACCACTCATTTCCAGCTCCTGCCAAGGAATCTTAAATGTGATGAGAGTGTTGAATTCTCCAACACGGGGCGCGGCGGTAACTTTCCCGTCCGAGACGTTTGAGAATTTAAACATCCCGCCCAGCCAACGGACGCCCCTTTAGGAGTGGTTCTACCCCTGGCAGACAAACCGAGAAGGCTATTTCTTAACCCCGGCTACACACGGGGTGATAAAATATTTATTCACCCAACCAACGGATGTCCCTTAAGCAAGGGTTTTACCTGCAGGTGGAGACACTGAACGGTCTATTTCAAAACCCCGATGTTTTTGTAGTTGTAAATAAACACTTTCCATACATTTTAGTTAGTCATCTTTAAGCCATTAAAACGATTTCCAACATGTTACTTTTATCAAAGGATCTATTTTAAGTAACACGACGTCATTTCATTCGGAACAGCAGACGACTCCCGATCATGACGCCCATGAATGATGCTTAACGACCATCGGCAAATATTTCAATCAGATTTAGGACGACAGGCCACAGGATGCCAAATTGGGACTGTTTTGGGTAAGGGCGGGAAATCAACTTGCTCAGAGCGTGGCTTTCTCCAAATGATGGGAATGTTCCGGATTGAGAAATTTTACATTCCGCCCGGCCAACAGACGCCCCTTAAAAGAGAGTTCCACCAGTGGCGGAAAACCGATAAACCTTTTTCTTAACCTCGGCTACTCTTGGCGTGATCCAGTAGTTATATATCCTGCCCAAACCAACTAACCCCCTTATACTTACAGGCGAAAAAACCCGAAAGGCCTATTTCTTAACCAATCCTTCCGACAAACGAAATCCTTCGGGATATTAAAAAAACTTTAAGATCGGTAAGAAAAAACCAATGAAAACAGAAAACTGACAGGAAAATTCGACACTCAGAAAAATCTAAATATGCTACAATCTTAGCCTTGATTAGATATAAAACCTAACAAAATGTTCAGAGACCCCCCCAAAAAACTGAAGAAAACACGAGAAAACGTTCAATAACATACAAATTGCAGGATAACATGCCTCTAAGAATCAAACTGGGTACATAAGAAAAGGTCTTAGCTCCAGATAGAAACGTTCAAGATATTCAGAAAGCACTTAGCATGGGACGAAAACATCAGAAAACTATTGAAAACAAAAAAAACCAAAAAAAAAAAATGTCGAAAAACCATGCTCAGCTTTGCTCGACCATAATCAGTAAAAATCAATCTTGGTACATTTGAAAAGGTTTTTGCCTTGGACAGATGAAACTCTCAAGATTTTTAGAAAACCCCAAGACGTGATGGGCTTTGCCTGCTAATGCGCAGATAGGATAAAACTTGTTACATAAGAAAAAATGTAAGCTAACCCTCGGACAGACTGAAACCCTTGAAAGATTCAGAAAGCCAAAAGAACAGGACGACAACACCAGAAACACTTCTAAAACTGGAAAAAATGGCGGGAAATCTCCGGCTCGCTTTCATTCGCACAAGTGCAGAAAGAGTCAAACTTAGTACAAAAGACAAGATTTTAGCCTTCACCAGATAGAAAAACCCGAGGGATTTCAACAACTGAAAAACGGAAAAAAATATTCCAAAATCCTTAAAAAAGCTTGAAAATTGCATTTCCGGTTTCGGTTCCAGTTCCCATAATCTTATTTGCGTATCCAGTCTGGAAACAAGGCCAGTGTTAAGTCTAGTGTAGAATACCCATGTGAGAGATTACCGGTGTAAAGTCCAAAGAGACGTTATTGCCTCTGGTAGCCGTGTTTTAATTAAATCGGCATTTTGTAATTATACAAGATAAGCATTTTTGTCAAGATTTGTTACAGCTGGCACAGTTATAATAGATTTTTAGGTCTTTAAGCGTTTTCACAAAGAGGCCAACGTTAAAAAAGTATTTCGGTACGTGGCGGCCATCATTAATGTTCGAGAGACAGAGAGAGGGAGAGAGAACAAAAATAATAACATAAGTGGTGATTGATAGTTATTAATGTCTTACACAGCAACTAAAAACTAAATGCTCTAGGTCGAACGGTCCCTGTTACGACTTGGTGGTCTTTTGGTGGTTGTCGAATAATTGCTTGAGCATTTTTAGGAAGCCTTTTACATCTACTTGTTCCATTTTGCATTGATGTTGTCGGAACTTGAAGTCGTTGTTTGGTATCTGTTCGGATATTGGTTTGGAAGCAGTCGATGATGTTGATGGATGTAGAGACGGGTTGCTGGCTAATTCAATGTCTAGTGGTTCCGAGTCGGTTGACTTGTCAGCAGTATGGTCGGTAGGCGGATCCACACAGGGAGATTGGGGTGGCAAAGGTGTAGGTTTGGTTCGTGTTATTGTCGACGACTTCAAATCCCGGGTGGGTTGGGAACTGCCTGGCTATTCACGGTTGTTCAGCACTAAGCTTGTCGCGAAAAATGATGGACGGAGATTTTTTTTTTAGGTTTCTTGACGTCGCCAGAAGCGGGGCTTTGTTGATGCCGCTGTTCTTTGATCCAAACCAGTTTAACCATATATCTGTTTAGGTCCAGGATATACTATATAAGATTGGACAGCCAGTCTGCAAGTGGGCTGAGTAAGGGCTCATTTATACTTCGAAAGCGATGGTCGCGCGACTGACGCGCGACAGTCGCGAGACGTCGCGCGATGTCGTGCAACGTCGCGAGAAAATCGATGGGTGTTTATACTTGTCGTAGTTAGATTAAACTTCAAATCTCAGGAAAAATCGAGCGGTAGTCGCGCGATGTTCGAGTGACAGTCGATAGATGTCGCGCGACAATCGCGTGACAATCGCGCGACGATGTATAAATGAGTCCTAACGGTGGTGGTAAATTGAGAAAAGACATATCTTTGTCCAGGTGTTAACAGGTAGCTTGATGGCAAAAGCTAACTTTGCTATCAAAATGAAACTTGTTTTAAGAGTCCATATGTATTACACGCTTATGAAACAATTTTAAGCTGCTTTTACTGAAAGCTGTTTACTCAGAAACTTAATTTGATATCCAAATGAAGCTTGTTATGATGTTGTATGGATATAATGATCATTTCTAAGATGTAAATTTAGATTACCTTGACAAAGAGGTTATTCAGGGAAACAGTTTTAACTTTAAAATATCTTCTTAATAGTGAAAGCTACGGCCGAGTTAAAGTTTTCTCAGAATCAGTATAAGATATTTACTTGTCACTTACCATAAAGTTGCATGCATATAGCACTCATACTACGAGGGAAATTGAAATGATTTTGACCACAATGTTTAAAAGATCTTATCTGTATCAAATTTAAAAACGTTTATTTTTTTCTTTTATAAGTTATATGTGTGCCCAATTTTTTTTTTAGAAACTATCCTAGATACCTAACTGAAACTTGTTAGAAAGTTGTATGGAAGGAAAGTTTTTATTTGGATGATTTGCAATCATATGGCAACTCTAACTTAAGTAAATTTCCTTATCTTTTTAAAACGTACTTTAACATCAATTCTAGAAATTCCACAATTCCAACATTGGTAAATTTCCTAAAAGAGTACTTAACAAGAATACATAAATAGAATCAGAAGATTAATTGCAACCACGTTGAATCGTTAAGATGAAAAATGTGGGATTTCCAACTTTGGTTAATTTTCTTAAAGAGTCTGAGGACATGAAATCTCGAGTTGCAATCTTGTGTAATGTTAAGATTTTAAAAAAATGTGGCGGTCCAAATTTTGTTAATGTCCTGGAAGACTCTCAGATATGTTCGTCTTAAGGAAAGCAACTTACAACCCCATTTCTTTGTCATTCACAAATTTTTCATATTTAGATTTTGCAGGTGGGATACAAATATCACAAGCTTCTAAAGACTTTTACAAAATTGTATAACCGATACAAAGATTTAATACGAAAATACAGTCAAGACATTAAAACTGGTTTTGTTGGTAGAGATATCAATAAACAGATCACATCATTACACAATTTGGCATTGCATCCATTTTGTCTTTCTTCACGTTTATTGAGAACACAGTATTAAATCGTCAGACATACATTTTTACTATGTTTGATGACCTCACCTGTTGAAAGGCTTATAGCTTGCTTTCAGTAACTCTGAGCATTCATTAGAGATGTATCTTCTTTTTGCATGTATTTTTTTACTATAAGTATTGTAATTCGTGTACTCTTTATAGACGATTATGCGACTTTTGAGAAAAATTTGGTCAATTTCTAACAAAACCTCGTCAAACCTCATCTTAAAAACTAATTTCCTGCGATATTATCTAAAAGAAAGAATATGAAAAATTGTGCAAGAAAGACACGATCCACATCTTAATACGTTGTAAAATAGCTCTTCGGTTAATTTGACACCTTTTATAAAACAAAAACGATAAAAGATAGATATCATGAGTTGACGTACTGCTGAAATCTCTCCATGGGACGAATGAAACAAAACAAAAATTCATTCAAAAGCGGCTATAAAAAAATGTTCATTCCCTGCAAATCGGTTTTGGCCTATTCAACACCTTTCATATACATAATTCCAAACATCCTGGTACTTCGTTTTCTTTCGGGGGTGAAACATCTCAAATTTTCGGGTTTTCACCTTGCTATAAGAAACCATATTTTCTTTATTATTTTTAATATTATCATATAAATGTTATTAAAACTCAAACTACATATCAGAAGTAAAGTAAATGCGAAAAACAATGTTATTTGAAAATGCAATATTACTGAAAACAAAAACTTTTTAATCCCAGCTTAGACCAATGTTTAAAAACAGTAACAGTACAGGTAAAATGAATGGTGAAATCTGATTGGTTAGTATCTTGCTGCGATGTAAAAATTTGGAAATACATAAACAGTATAAAGAAGTTCTTTTGTTGCATTCATTCGAGAAAAAACCACCAGAAATCGGTTGAAATATAAGTTAAAAATCCGACTCCTTACAACCTAGTATGGGCGCAAATTTTTCTTCTAATAAATTTTCTTACGCAGAAAACAAAGAAAGAAACCCCATCAAAATCCAACAAAAAATGGATAACTTTCACTGAATTTTTTTTTTAAATCCCTGTTTTGTCCTAAAAATCCAAAATCAATTCTAGCTTTTTATATCTAGTGCAGGAATCAACTTCCACAAAATCGGTTTACTTGAACAAAATCTACAGACGATTACGACTACGGCACGGACCATTTGATTTTCGGGGAAGGGGATGGGATACTTTATACTATATGTCTGGAATGGGTTTATAGGTTTTAAAGAAAAATTGTCTACCGTATTCTCATAAAATAGTGTTTATTTTGTAGATTGAAATAAGTGCAGGTAACTTGCAATAATACTTTTTAGCAATCGCGATGTGTTTTAAGCTACGTCGAGTTTTTATATGTGAATATAATTCTCTACGGGGATTTTACATTATAAGTGGCCAATTTCACGCGCTAACGCGAAACCGGGAGTATACATTGTCAAAGCTGCGTAATTATTAAATAATTAATGAGGATTATTTAACCTGCAAAAATGCTTATTGGCGCGCCTGAATGAAATCTTCTCTTCTTACAAAAAATTAAAGAGAAAAAATATTATAAATAGAAGTCAGCGGCAAGTTTTCTTTTAAAGGTTTCTCCCTTTCACTTGCACCAAAATTTTCTCTAAAAGCAGGTAAAAAACAAGCCCCGTTGATCATTGCCCGGGAAGTAGTGCAGGCCTGTTTTGTGGTTTCACGGTGGTTCCTTTTTACGCTTGCCAAGGTATACATGGTAGTAATTAGGAAAAAGTTTAAATTCACTTTTTCTACACCAATTTTTATTCCCACACCAATGGAAGTCCGCCTTGTAAACGTTCCAGCAAATTTATATTTCATCTAATTTAGATAATAATTGTACAGTAGCTTCTAATCAATGATATCTTAAGGGAGTTCAAAGATGAGTCCTGTTGGGATATTTTTGTAAGAGTTATGCCCCTTAATCACTTTAAAAATTGACAAACTATCCTTGTAAGCGCTTTAGCAAATTTATTTCTCATCCGATTTGGAAAGTATTTATATAGTAGCTTTTTCTCAATAAAACTTCAAGAGAGTTCGAAGATGAGTCCTGGTGGAAAATTGTTGTAAGAGTTATGCCCCTTAATCACTTTAAAAATATCCTTGTAAGCGCTCTAGCAAATTAATTTCTCACCCGATTTGAATAATATTTATACAGTAGCTTTAACTCAATGATACCCCAAGGAAGTTTAAAGATGAGTCCTTATCGAATATTTTTGTAAGAGTTTTGCGATTAATCACTTTGAAAATTGACAAAATGTCCTTGTTAGGGCTCTAGCAAATTTATTTCTCATCCGATTTGATTGATTTTTATACAGTAGCACAAACATTAGTGACACCCCAAGGGAGTTCGAAGTAGTCTTAGTCATTCTACGCTATATAAGGGTCAACCTCAAACTAATTGCAACAGAAATAAAAGTTGTGTTTTTACCATCTGTGGTTGATGTTCTATGAAATACCATAAATCGAAAATTAGGAAAAATAGGGAAAGGTCAGTTTTAGAGGTCAAAAGGTCACAAGGTCAATTTTACCATAGCATTTCCTGAAAAATGATTGTGCCAATAACAAGTCAATGAAACTGCTGAAGTTCATTTTGTGACTTCTTGTGCAGCTTCGCCCAGTCTTAGTTTTCCCGTTTACATTTAAATTTCGTGTTTTATAGTTAAGGTAGACGAATATTTATACAAAATATGCGGTTTAACACCAAAAATTACCAAATTAATGAGCAATTCATGGACTTTTGATTAAAAATACATTTTCAGTTCGCAGAATAAACCACTTTTTATTTGAATGCACAATTAAGCTTGATAAATAATTCGAATAATTCATTAAATTTATTAAAGAAAGATATTAAGGATGTTTGTTGACCATGATGACCATATTACTGTAAGATTTTCGCATGCCTCGGGATTTTTCCATTGTATTAACCGTTTAAATTGACACAAGTTTTCTTTATAGTCATGACAGTATCCATTGCATACACCTTAAACATTCATTCACATAAAATTCCACTTAAAATTCTTGCTTTTTCTCTTGTTTTGTGCAAAAAAGCTGATTTTATACTAAACCTGTAAATTATGTAGAGAGACTCGAATTAAAACAAATTTTTTTTAACCCAACGACAACTTCCGGCTTATTTTTATCTTTGTATAAACTATGTCAATCGTTTAAAAACCTTTTCTATGAAATTGAGCAGCAAACATCCTTTACATTGCATAATAATATTCTATATAAATAAAATAAAGTTTTGTAAGTTATTCATCTTCAATGTCATTGGTGTTTGAATTTGAACAACTGGCTCCTTTGCACTCTC
>JARWCS010110648.1:0-15032 GCA_034783895.1 Geukensia demissa | reverse complement strand
CCACTAGTAAAACTGGCAGCCGCGATATGACTGAAATATTGTTGAAAGTGGCGTTAAACCCCAATCAAACAAACCAAAATCGCACTTGATCGATTTCTGCTTAACGTACAGTTAGCAATATTTCAGCCATATTTAGCACAGGAAACAAGTCAACAGACAATAAATCAAAATGTAGTCTGTGAACAGGATACCGATAAGGGACGGACTTATTGACCCGGAAAATTAAGCCTTATAACTGGCCGCCTATTGACGTTAAAGACGGTCTTTATAATAATTAGAACGTGGCATTGCTAAACACGGGGCTTTTTTTACGTCTCCCTCCGGACGGGTTGTGAATTTATCCACCCCAACTAGGGACACCCCTTTAAGACGACAAGTACCTTAAGGACGCCTATTTTTTCCCCGGCATAACCTTTACGAAGGGTAGTCGAGTATTTATACATCCCACTCAAACCAACGGAATCCCCTTTTGTAAGGATTCTACCTGCAGACGGAGAAATCAAACGTCCTCTTTATATACCCCGACTATCCTCGGTAGCGGTTCCTTCCTGAATAGTATTACACTAAAGTAGACACTCTGTAATCGACAACGATAGCCCAAAAACTATTGTTTTCGAAAAAAAATGGAAACAGTGAGAGATAGCAGAATAAACCTAATTGGAAAAATGTTCTTTGTAGTATTATAGAGTTTTGTTCGGAGAAATCATATGATTCCTAATGGGAGTTATTGGACTTTACATAATTGACAGAAGCCGTTTATGTTTCAAACTTCACCATCCAGAAGCGTAAAGACCTAAAGAGATTGGACTTCACTGTCAGTCATCTTTAAACATTTACCTTAATATATTTGTGGTTAATATTTTTACAGCGGTTAAAATGGATGGTGAAATATGTACTTAGTAGACCGAGGACTGTATGAGATCTAAAATATATTGTTAAAGGACATTGATTTGTTGAAAAAATATGCTGAAAAAAGTTACATTAGAAATAGGATACATAAACATATATATATAATACTTATCACAATAGGTCTCCGATTCGGTGCGCGCTTAAGTTGTAAGGAAATACAACAAATGCAAATAGACTTAATATAATAAAAACATAGTTGCGTTTTGAAAAAAAAAAATCTGAAAGAATTTTATGGTGTGAGTCTTTTGCTTTCAAGAGTAAACTTCTGCACCTTTAAAATAAGTTTCAGGTCCAAAAAGTAGAAGTTTGAAACAATAAGAGCAGGATAGTTAATGCTGAATTTTGATTTTTAGATTTTTTGGAAGAATTTTATGTGAAAATTGTAACATGACTTCCACTTGTACCCATTTGCAAAATAAGTGGTCGCCTTCTCTTTTACAATGATGAAACTAACAAAATATGAAAATATGATAGCTCTTGAGATTGAATTTAAGGATGTTCGCTGATCATATTAAGCCATCTTTGTCAGATTCTCGATCTCCTGAGAAACACATTTCCCGCCAAATTTTCAAATGCTTAGATCTCTTAAACGATCACACTGACCTGTCAATTTTAACTGCTTATTTTGTTTCACATGAAATGTAGCGGAAATTCAAAACTTATGTTTACCAACAAAAAGTATATCAGACAATCAATTATCTTACTTTTTTGTCCTAAATAGACGATCATAACTGGTAACTTGTACTTTGAACTTGCCTTTAATACCATAATTCCCTTGTTCAAAGAATAAAATTCACACAAATTTTCTACAGGTATGAACAAGCACTTCAAGAGGAAGTTCCAGGGGTTATGTTGCCCTACCTGGATACAACTTTGGATTCAGAAATGTTAGATCCCACCGATTCCGTAATATGGACAGATTTATTTTTGGGTAATGGAAATGGGTCTGTTCGAAATGGACCTTTTGCCAACTGGAACACAGATGTAGGACCTCTTACCAGAGCAATAGGTCAAGGACAGCTTATGAATAAGGAAAGAGTTTCTTCTTCACTAGAGAATAACTACAATCATGCTTCGTTTGCACCGGATATAGAAATGCAACACGACAATGTGCATATTTGGGTAGGTGGACAAATGGCAGAAATTGAAGTGGCTCCATTTGATCCCGTTTTTTATATGCACCATGCGTATATTGATTGTGTTTGGGAAAAGTATCGTGAACGTTTGAGAGGACGGAACATTAATCCGGAAAACGATTACCCAGCTGCTAGTGGTGGTCATGCAGCAGATCAACCCATGGTTAACCTTCCAAGATTTCCAGAAAAAAGAATAGCTAACTTGCACGACCGACAATTAACTAACAAAGATGGGCATCGCGATTTTTGGACAAGAGAATATTATAGATGTGCATCATTTCCAGAATGCAGTTATAAGCGGCCAAACTGTGGTTCAAAATGGTTGGAATGCAATATATTTACGCAACGTTGTGTCTCAAAGGGGTCTGCTGCAGCCCTTCCAAAAGTCACCCCAGAGCAAATGATGAAGGTTATGTACTCTTGTTTTCCAGATCGTCTGCCGTCACACATGGAACCATTACAATCGCCCGCTAATTTTCCAGTATTGACTTACGATTTGATTTCATCGGGTGAGATGTTTTATTCTTACGTGAGACAGTCATTTGGTACTACTTCTCACCATGTGGGTAAACGTGCAATTTTTAGACTTAGTGACGGTACAATTAAGGAAGTACAGACACATAAGGTTCCTAATTTTAATCACCGTTTTAACCATGCACCGACTAGGATAGTTACTTTTCCCATGGTGCCAATTATGTATACAACTGAGTCAGCTGAAACCAGTGTTTACCCATTCCACCATCCAACAAGTCGCCCTATTTCAAAAATACAACGTCAGCAATCTGATTCAAATCACTCACCAGAACCTCCCAGTATTTGGACCATTGAAGAATTTTATATTCCTGAAATCGAAAAACCATGTGACGGCTATCCTATCCAGAATACGTTTGTAGTCGACTGTGAAGCAAAAACTAAATTGTGGGTTTTTGTACCAATTAAAGTTGTGCATATACGTCATGGTGAAGTCCCTTACACGACTTTTCAGGTTGATGAACATGGTCGATACTCGGATCAAGACATTTACTCCCAGGGAGAGTGGATAGAATTCTTTAATGGAAGGCCGTTAGAAAAACGTCCGACGATAGAAAAATGTCGAAATGATAAATCTGGTCTAGTAAAAGTTCGACTGACCTCGTATGGTCTCAGCTATGACGGTACTTACAGTGATCACGTGTTTGTAGACAATCGACAACCAGTTACGACAGCTACGTCATTCATAGCTATAAAGGATCCTACCACGACTTCGTCGAGAGTTTTATTTACTGCAGTTGATCAGTGTGGAATATCTTGTCGTGCTTACTGTCTAGTCAAAACACGTAAGGGTCGGTATCCAAATTACCAGGAATGTAGCGGAGCAGTTGAGATAGATTCTAGGATGCCTTATAGTTATGGTAAAACATATAGAGAAGCGGCAAAAAATGTATGGCGTAATACAAATTCGGACATAGTGTATTCGGATGACAACGAAATTCCAGTGATATTCTACTGCGATTATAAGAATCAACGGCCTGCAAAACTATTCAAGTAACTTTGAAAATCCTAATAAAGGAATATTCTTGTGAAACTATAGTTGTTTACAAATTTTCAGACTGCTAGATTTTCAAAAAGTAACATAATCTAACCTTATACCGACAACAAAACCAGTTTGAGGTTATTTTCAAAATAATTATTTAGAATTTCTCAAAGAGGTAGGTATAAAAGACTGGGATTCCCAGACGTTCCTTCACTAGTGATATAAATAGTTTTTGCGATGACGTTATGATTACATATTTTTAAAACGAAAAAGACAAAACGTTAAACAATACGAAATGTAGTATGTCTTAAATTTACAGGAATCTGATTCTTTTTTAAAAAAAACAAACAAAATATGTTTATTTTTACTTGTTTGAAATACATTTTAGCTGTCAAAGTTGTGAAATAAGTGTAAAATAAGGGTTTCTATTAAAAAATAGTTACTTAAATGGGATAATCTACATACAAACAAATAAAGAATTCCGAAAATCTACCATCAAAATTATACACTTGTGAACGAACAAAATATTTACTCGCAGAAAAAGCAAAATAACCTGAATGGATTTAAGTATATTTTAGATAAACGATTTTCAGGATTAAATATTCTACATTTACTCACAGAAAAAAATATTGAGATCGTTATTACATATTATGAAAAAGCTTTTAAAGTTTTGAAAGTACCCAGCTTAATTTGCATAGCTGCTTCTATGTTTCCTTAATAACAATTACTGATGCCATATATTCTCTGTATATTTTTCATAGGAGAGCTTCCAAAATTGGATTAATCATGAACCAAACATTTACTCGGAATTCTTTAGCACTAGTACGATAATTGAAATCTGTATCATTGAAAATTATTTATGGTCAGTTATTTTAAGTAAATTATCAGAGCTAATCTGGTTTTATTCATTTTATCGCCCAGTGTTAGCCACTTTCCTTTTTATACTATCATTAAACACATCTTAAAATAATGGGATCCTTCTTACATTTGTGTGTATTTCTTTTTGTGTTTTTAAAGACAGAACCTACTGATACAAAACCGAAAAAACATAAAAATCATATGAGACCAGTTTTACGCCAAATTTTTAAATGACAGTCATTTAATATTTTGAAACGGGAAAGCGAACAATTCACAAGGGAAAACTGATTTCAATGTTACGTTTTCACCCAAATGCCTCCACCTTATACAAGCATTGTAATTGAAAACAAAAGGGGAAGACAAAAAACTTTAAAGATTCGTTTCAAAATGTCAAAATGCAGCAGTCAATTTCGGTTTAGACGTATCATGGTAAGAGAGATAACTCCAATTCAGATGGTATTAAACTGTTGAACATCTAATGAATTGTTTTCACTTTTGATGAAAGTAAATTTATATTTTGAATTTGAAACCTAAATGTTTAAACATGTATGTTAATTATTCTTATTTATTTACAGTCCCGACTGGTCCCCATTTACGACGTCATTTATTCCGAAATATAAATTTAACAGAGCCAATTGTCAAAGCCTCAATCCATTAGGATGAAAAACGACTTCGATCTGTTGATATATTGGAAGAAAAATTAGACCAAAACGGGGAATGAAGTAGGTTAATACCCTTTTAGATTGGACAAAAGCTATAGGGCACTCATTTAATTTAGAATCAAGAAACTCAGATGATCTATGACTACATTTTCAAAGATCTTTATGCTTCCGTAACTCTACCGTTCAGGCATAAAATTTTGTCGTCTTAATAGATTAAACTCTTAATTGCATCATATTTGTCTGCAAAAAGCGATCAATGCACTCGTACCTGTACAATTACAACGTTATCAACAAAACCATTAGTCAGTTTTGTCTTTCTTTGGAGTTGTCTCCAAGGTTTGAGAATGTTTTATTCCCTACTCAGTGTACCATGTGTACTAAATTTTAAATTACGAAAGTGTCCTTAGGCCACTCCAAATTAATTACTAGTTCTTCAGATTCGCTCGCTCCTAAAATCATAGATTCAAAAGTTCTAAAAAAAACTTTACTCGCTTCATTTTTTATCACATTTTTGAAAATTTTCATCAATTTTCCTACATATTTAAATAATAAATATTCCCACTCGCTCCTAAATATATACAAAAAGGATGAATAAAATTATAAACTGCTCTTTCCGCATCAATTTTGAAGCTTTCGCTTCATATTTAACCATTTTCAGAAAAAAAATTAAATCAAATTTTGCGCTCGCTCTCACCTAATTTTATCTTAAAAAATCCGAAGAACTAGAAATTAATTTGGAGTGGCCTTATTGTTATTTGTTCAACATTTTTTCAATAGATTAGGTCGATTGTCGTGTTTTATAAATAATTTCACATTTTGTATTTCGGGGCCTTTTACAGCTTCCGTTATGGTGTCACTGGACTCTGGTTCATTGTTGAGGGCCTTAATGGGACCTAGATATAAAGTGAAAACATCAGAATGATCATAAAGAAAAGACACAAAAATAAAGTCTGTCAATCGACTGTACACTTTATGGCAGATCATGCATGTTATTGCTAACTATTGACTTTTTTATTTTATCCTTTTCGGGTTACTTTGAAGACGTAAAAAGCTCTGAAAATTCGTTTATTTCTGTTTTAACCGATTGCGTTGTTTGAGTAGGTGAGCGTAACACACCATGCCAGTAATATCAGTAGCATTTTTAAAATTTGCGCAAGCTCTAGCTGAGTGTGCCATGACGAAAACAAATTCAAATTAATATAGAAAATACTCCACTTTTGGCATCCAAAACAGAACAGGAGTCATTGCCACTCAAAGCAGAATTTAAATTATTTAACAATTTATATGAGGAAAAAAAGAAGTTTCTACAAATCTATCCAAAACACCAGAATTTAGTTTGGGTAGATATGTTCGTTGTTGGTTACACTGATAAAAGTGGTATATAATCTGTTGCTGTTGCAATTCAAATAGTTAGGGAACGGCATTGAAACTTAATCTGAATATAACAATTTTCGTTTTATTACTTAGAAAAGACCCATCTTTTGATTTTGTCCCCAGATGGAAGATTATATTCTAGCGGTAAAATTTTATCCTCCTCGCCTTTAATCTTCAGAACTTCCCCTTTATCACTTATGACCCGAAACATTAGTTCCGCATTCCGTTCACTAAGATTGTCTTCTTCTTCCTTCTGAAGTTGAATCTGATATTCCCGTAAGGCTTTCATGGCTTTTATTCGAGACAATTCATCTTTCTTACTTTCCAAATCTGCAGTCTTTGATTGAAATAAAAATACAACTTCACGCGCTTTTTCGATTGGTTGCACGGCAAACAGTTTTCTCTTTTGTCGTACTGTATCTAATTGAGCAGTAAATTCCTTCATATCTTCCTCATGAACCTCCATGTAGTTGTCTCGTAAATTCTGGAGTTTATCAATTTCATCGTCCGTTTCATCATGAGCATCAGACAATTGACTTATTCTTTCCAGGGTGGTATAAATTTCCTTTTCAACGACAATCCTTTCTGCTTGATACTGTTTGAGGAAAAACCGATCTTCTTTGTTTTTTTGTATCCACTCATTGAACCCATGTTCTTCTTTTAAAGTATCCAACCTCTGACGAAACTGAAGAATTTCTCGCTGAATGTCAGAAACGATCTTTTTTCTTTCTTCTATATGCTTCTCGTCTATCTCTATTTGTTGTTTTAGTTTCAGTGCGACACTTCCGAGGGATGACATCTCATTATATAGTTTCTCGATGATTTCTTCTGTAGCCTGTAGCTTTAATTGGTTTGTTCTGATTAGATTGCAGACCACTTCATACAACTGACTCAAACATAGATTAGCATTTTTAATCTCTTCGATACCATATGAAAATGTTCTCTGACATGTGACTAGAGTTTGATTTGCGACAAAGAACTGACCTCTTCTTCGAAAAAAGTTAAATATTCCAGCCATTCCAAACAAAGTTCTAGTCTATGCATCCCTGGCTCACTTTTTCTCTCTGTAACGTTGCTAGCTAGCGCGGTAAACGTCATAAACCCGTCGTTAATGGATCATACACATAACAATCCATGAATGTGTTTTACGTTGCAAAACCATTCTGCCATTAGAACTATCAAAAATGTCGACATTTTGACAATATTTGGAAATCAGTATGAACCTGTTGTGCACATGTCATATGATTGGTCCATATTTATTTATTTTAATTTTATGCCACAATGGTTTGGCTAAAACAGCCTGAATAAAGATAAATGTTTACCCACTTGTCTATATGAATATCTGTAAATAGAATCATAATAAACTGCAGAGTTTGCATTATCCGAAGAAATTCATTTGAAATAGATATTTCATACTTGACACATACGCAGTACAGGCGAACGTTTCCCAGATTGCAACTACTCGTAAGTCTTGTATAACACATGAAAGTTACCACCGCTCGTAACTCTTACGAACTTTTGTGAAACGGTCGCCAGTTTAAAAATAAACCAATTCTACCACACAATTACTACAACTATATATCTTTCTCTAGACATCTACTCATCATTACGTATAGTTTAACAGGGTGTCGCGTAATAAACTCTGATGCTTCACAAGCGCATACGACCGCAGCAAGGTAAAGACATGAACCTTTGGGTAGGTGCGGATACAGTATTTTGCTGAACACCATAATATGCTGGACACAGTAATATGATGGATACAGTGATCATTCTGACCCCCATTATTCTCAAAACTGGCGTTCCCCATAAGGAATGATTTAGAAAAACCCTGATCAAAATCAGATTAAAAAAATCTCATATCATGCGAAACTGACGTTTTGTCTACATGTAATTTGACCTCTTTTACCTTGAAAATGGTACGAAATATAGAGTATTTATTGACATACACCTGAAAGCTCTCATTAAGAAAAATCAAACAAAAAACCCCATCAAAATCGGATGAAAAATGAAATTTTTCCATATTATTTGAAATGAACCCCCCAATTGACCCCTTTTAGCTCGAAAACCGTAAGAAATAGAGAAAATCCATCGACATACACTATGGAAGCTCTCCCTGGCAGGAATCAAATGCAAAGAACAACATAAAAATCAGATGGCACATTTTTTAACTTTTGGCCCCTTTTATAAATACAAAAAAACCGGAAAATACAAAAAAATGCTTGAAGTAACTTTTGTAACCCCATCAAAATCGGGTGGGAAAAAAAACCCATTAGGGTGTGACCATTGCTTTTACCCCATATAACTCTTAAAACGGTAAGAGAAAGGTCATGACCTTGTCATTGGGAATACACAGAAAACAAAAACCTATTTAAATCGGACAAGATAAGAGAACTTAATTAAAATAAGAGAAAAGCCCCTTGGTCCCTCCCGAAAAACTGATCACTCAAAATCAAAACCAACCTTTATCTAGTACCAATAATCAAAGTTAATTTTATGATATTGTTTCTTTTGATTGTTATATTTGTATTTGTATTTATATTGTATTAGTGTTATGAGGGCCTCAGGGAAGATTAGCATTTGTAACTAACTGTAGCAACCCTCTATAAATAAAGTAATTATTATCATTATTATTATATTAAACATTAACATTTTGGGACACAAATGTTCTGATTATATATTTTTATCGACACAGAATAAAAAGACTTTCACTATTGAGTTGAAAATCATTAATGTATTTAAAATGAAGAGATCTGAGGTGAGTGGCTATGAGTCCACACCATTTCTAACAAAGAAACATTCGAAATATAGAGGTCTCTACGTGTGTACATTCCGTACAAATGTACAGAAGTTACAGCCCCAATACGAAAACTTTGTTAAGAACATTATTGACTTATCAGATTGAACAGTCCAATGTTGTACATTTTTGTCAAGAACAACCACTTTACTACATATTACTCTTAAGAATATAGCGATTTTAAAACAATCATTCTAAAGGGACAGACATTGCACATATCCTGTCTCATCTTCAGTGTACAAATCTAAATCTAGTGAACTTAAGGCTACAGATTAACGAGAAATTATGCAGCGCACATTCCAGAAAGATGCGGATTATATCTTTCTGGCATATATTTCATATTCTTTCTTTTAAATTGACACAAATATAAGTAACATAATTAATATGTTCCTTTTAAATTTTTACCTTGAGCGCACTCAATTAGGGAATTTTGAAACATACAATATAAAACTAGGATAATACTTTATTATATGGAAATATAAAAAAATAAGACTGCGTCAACAATAAAAAAAAATAAACTAAGGTGAACCACAACATGACAGTTACATGCCCCTTCCATATCTTCAAATTCATTTTATGAACACTGAATTGGGGATGCACAAGATCTGGTTTCTAGGGTTCAAAAATAACAAACTTTCCTATCTGAACCATAAGTCGTAATGTAAAGCAGTTGTGAATAGAAAAACCATTAATATGAAAAAAACATCAGGGACGAAATGTAATTTTAGGGTATAATTGTGCTCACTTTTATTTGAGATACTGCTAGGTTGATTCATGTAGCTTTTGGAGGTAGACTAGCTGTTCAGTTGTTTGCAAGGGGTCTCGTCATCCAGTAAAATTGAAATCGACATTGATCGCTAAACACCAGTAAATAATCGATAAAGAAAAACACCGATTTTTTCGTTAATGTTACATGTCATATCATCAGCTAAATGAAAATCACCATTCCAGGTCCATTATGAATGAATTTAAATAATTTATTTTTCATACATTTGTATTTATTTTGCTACAATGAACTAAAAAGTGATGCTGAAATGAATGAGATTTTTTGTGGAAATATCTTTAAGTACCAGCAAATTACTCGGTCTAGAACATATTCATATTTAGCGGATTAAATAATATGACTTCAGTTGTTTTAATATACTACGCTGTGGTGGAATTGTACGGTGTCTGCAAATCACAAATTGTATTTTTGGATTAATTCCCTTAGCATACGCTGTGACTTCGATTTCTTTAGAGGTCCAGTCTAAAAAATCAACATAACATAAAAACAAAACACTAAACAGAGGCCCCCAGGAGCCTGTATCGCTCACCCGACAGCGACTCTTCGTTGGTCCTTGCAAAGGAGGAATGTTATAAAAATTTTGTAGCGAACAATTGGCATATAGTAGGTACAAAAGTGAATTTCCTTTACAAATTTTGCTGACAGGAACATAGAACATTATTTGGGAAGAAGAACATTCCAACAAAGTTTGTCATATGGTCCTATGCTAATCTAAATTCGGCTGTGGTAGCCATCTTGGTTGGCAGGTGGTAATGCCCGACATAATTTTGGTAGAACACCATCCAAGGAACATTCCACCAAAAAAATTTGGTAACAATTGACTTATTTAATTCAGACAAGGGGGCACAAGATCTGCTTTCTACGGTAAACAAATAACTAACTTGCCTATCTGAATCATAAGTCGTAAATGTAAAGCAGTTATGAATAACATGAAAAAGACATAAGGGACGAAACGTAATTTGAGGGTATGATTCTGGCAGAGGACCAACAATGGACCAAAATCATTCAACTAAAGTTTGGTTGCAACTGGCACAGTTTTTGACAAGATCATTTTGAGTGAATTTCACAAAGGGTCCTATAATAAACCAAGTTCGGCGATGTGGCCATCTTGGTTGATTGTCGGGGACGCCGGACATAATTTTTGTAGAGGACTACCAAAGGAAAATTCCACCAAAGTATGGTTGCACTTCGCTTAGAAATTTTGTAAAGAGGAGAACTGTATGGTTCGTTAGAATAAAGTTATATTTATCTCTTTAGGTGGAACTGCAGATATATCAATCAATGAGGTCACAGCAGAGCAGAACTTGAAGACGGTGGACAGGGCTAGTGGTGGTGACTGGGGTGGAACTAATATTGACAAAAAGTACTTGAAATTTCTGGAAGAGGTTTTAGGTTCTGATATCATGGAAGAAATTCGAAAAAACTATCGCAGCGATTTATTAGAAATACAGCAGGATTTCGAAGAACAAAAACGCAAGGTAACGGCAGACCGTGAGAACGACATAGTTATTCGGCTACCAGGAGGTGTTATGGAGGCAATTCGTAACCAAAAGAAAGGAAAACTGTCTGATATTGTAGAGGCGTCGCAACATGCTAATAGTGTCTGTGTTAAGGAAAATCAGAGGGATAAATTGCATATCAAAGCTCGAGTTTTTAAAAGCTTCTTTAAAGAGACTACACTAAACATTATTCATCACTTAGAGAAAGTTTTAGATAATAGATTATGCGGACAAATTCTCCCAGCAATGGTTATGGTAGGTGGATTCTCAGAGTCACAAATAGTAACTGATGCTATCCGGAACCATAAATCGTTCAGTAATATAAAAGTAATCATTCCAACAGAAGCAAGACTGGCAGTATTGAAAGGTGCTGTTTTGTATGGCCACAACCCGAACGTTGTAATTTCTAGAATTGCTAAATATTCCTATGGTATACGGTCATACAGGACTTTCAAGAAAGGTGACCCTGAGGAAAAGAAGGTGAAAGAGGAGGGAAATGTCTACTGTAAAGACTATTTTAAGAAATTATTTACTATTAACCAAGAAGTAAACGTAGGGCAGAAAAACACGGTAACACTTAAAGATTCTTACAAAGACAAAAGTAGACAAGCCAAAAGAAAAATGAAACATATTCTGGATTTATATTTCACAACTGATGTAGAGCCAAGTTTTACGGATGAAAAAGGATGTATGAAATTAGGGCAAATGGAAATTCCCCCTCCTGATGGGAAGATGTGGCCAGAAGAATGGAAAGGGGATTTTGAACTTGAAATTGGAGGAACCGAAATCATCGGTCGTTTTAAGGATAAAAATTCGGGAAGGACCGTGACTGCTACATTTAATACATTTGGTGTACCTTTTCATTACACAACACCAAAATCGATATAATTTAAACTCAACTACGTAATGTATCGTGGTTTTTCAAATTTATGTATTCAGTTTTTTATAAAGATTTTTTAAGTAAAAATGCATTTAAATGGTTTTAAGTAATAAATACAAGTCTTTCTGATTTTTGTGATGTTTTAGACAGTATAATGTAGAAGAAAGCATGATATCGTTATATGCATTTATATCCAGGATTTGTTTGTTCCCTTAATGTCCCGATTAGTGCGAAAATGCAGACATGATAAAGGACAGATTAACTTTAGGGACCATGCATTCTAGTTTTATTCTAGTTTTAAATCTAAAAGACCACATAAACATAATGCAAACACCAGGAACTTGGTGTAACACGGTCAGACTAACAAAACAGGCAAATACGAACTGTTCGATAACTTTAATTTAATAACCGGTCCGACACATTTTGTTTTTATGATTCACGTGTGTTTATTTAATTTTTAAAACGAAATAACAGCTTTAAGAATTTGATCAGACAAGACGGAACATAAAATAACAATAATTTGTTATCAATTAAAATTGCATCAATCACAAAAGCGACATTGGGTGTTTGTCTGGAACAGCTTCTAATTAAAGTATTACACTTTAACATTGGCTATTTCAATCATTTGAAATAAATTTTGTATCTTGTCCGGACATATTTTTTACTTGAATATACACAATTCAATTATCAAATTGAATGCAGGTTTGGAATGGTGATGAAATTACAACTTAACTTTTCTTAATTTACATGTTTTTTTCTTAAGGTAATATTAACACCAAAATGAATGACAAATGAGACCTTTTTTTATTCCCAGTTGTCCAATTGTATACATCTCAACATATTAAATTGGAGATGTGATATGTTTGTCTATGGGGCAGCCATCCAAAATTACAAACATCTAAAGGTTACATGAAAGTTCCACACTACAAGGTAAGCTGTCCCTAAAAAAATATGTGATAACATTCAAATGTAACAATAATCGGCCAATTAAGTTTACAAATATAAAACAATTAACAGTCGAACATAAATCATCCACTGGACTTCAAGTTTCTGGCTTGGAAACGTCACATATAGTATGTCGAGAGTGTCAACCCTCCCCTCAATCTGGGATAGTGGTGTGGCAAAACTGTATTAGTTTTAACTCTTGAAGAAGTACATAGTAGACATACAATTACGTACACAACACGTGATAAAAGGAATTCGAAGATATCAAAGGGGCAGACAAAATCGTTAAATCGTAAGACAGACAAGACCATGGCCAACAAAAAAGAAACGAAAGACAAGCATAGTACGCACAACACTACACTGAAAACTAGAGCTAGAGTAACACGAACCCTACAAAAACTAGGGTGAGTTCAGGTGCTCCGGAAGGGTAAGCAACTCCAGCTCTACTATTGGCACCCGTCGTGTTACTTATTGGACAAAGCCGGTGTATAGTCGCAAACAATGTTAGTCACAATCGGTATATGAACAGATCTGTGGTCAAGACGGTGGGAAGATATCAATTGTCATTTGTAAAAATGATATTTTGTACTGGTCAACCAAATCATGATGGCGACCGAAAAATTTCCGGAGTGTTGACTTTCACCTTTCCTTGATAAACCCGTGTTTCAGTAGCTTTCTTGTGAGCAGCTTACTAGGTGTACGTCCAGGTATACAGGAGACCTTTTCGTAGTATTCTTGATTTCAAGTTCAATTGGATAGATGCGGACAAAAGGAGTTGGAACGTTAAGGTCCATATTAGGTCCAAATTTTAGATTTTATGACACAACAAAAAGTTGATGTGAAAATGCAGTTTAATAACCGAATTTAAAAAATTCATAATTTAAACTCATATTATTTTAATGAATTTGACAAACAACTGAGCACATTTGACTATTTCAACAAGAATGTAACATTTCTGTAAAAATACCAACTTTTGAAGATGTTTTGTTCAAAATAGATATGTCCGCACAAAAACACCACAAAGCTATTTCAACTTACATTTGTACTTGATAGTCCTTTAATTATGCAAAGTTTTATTGTGATGTTTTTGTCCGATCAATACCATAATGACAAAATTGTATCAAATTTTATCGCAAATGAAATAATTTCGGAGTATTTTCATAATTAAAGCAACTTCTATGTGCCAAGTGACAGTTGTACCACCAATTATAGTAAAAAACTGTTAGAGTTTCTTTTAATAGTCATTTTTCAAATAAAATGATGAATAATAAAAGATATTAGATACTTTTCATTTTTCAGCTTCATACGAATAAAAGAATAATTTGGCGAAAAGGAGTGCACAGTTGGTTTTCTGGAATACCGACAGTCTGTTGAAACACACGTCCGCCAAAAACATTACAAAAATGCTGTCAATCAAGAAATCTAGAATTCTGAAAGTCTCATCTTCAAGGTACTTGTTATTAGAATCAGAGTGGTTAATAACAAAATAAGGTTTTTCCCTTCATAGAACCAAATATTTGTGCCTATGTTTGACATCTTCAGGATTTTCTGAAGAGAGCATTGCTGTTGTCGCATAAATTACTACAACAAGGATACATAATATCAAGGTTGAAGTCGTCCCTCCTAAAATTTTATGGTCGCCATCACGAATTGGTTGATCCATATGGTATCAGTGTAT
>JARWCS010110429.1:0-15036 GCA_034783895.1 Geukensia demissa | reverse complement strand
TGAGACTGGTTTCTCTTCTTTAAATTTTCCTGTGATGGTTTTTCGTTAGAGCTATTAATGTTAGCAAACCCTTTATCTCTGGACATTATAAGCTCACTCTGAGTGACCATTAGTCCTTCTTGTGTTGACAACTAAGTCTGCATATTAAAAAAATTGCCTTTGGTATTAAACAGTTCATTCTGCATATCAATTTTTTAGTAATTTTTGTACTACACATGTAACTGTTTCTATCTGATCCCAAGATGGCGAACTGGGGGAGCCCTCTCGTATGGGCTCCCGGGTCATACGGAAAGCCTAGCCGTGGACCATAGTTGGGGACGTAAGTGGAGAGTGCCAAGCTCCATGAAAGTAAAAGATCACTTTTGTTGATTTCGAAAAAAAGACAATGCCCCAATAAAAGCTAAATTTTTCGACCCTACTCTCCCTCGCATTTACCAGTTGCAGCCAAAAGTCGTTACCCTATTGTGACCCACCCTACCCCCACTTTCGACAATTATTGACGTTGTTTTGCCCTTAAGATGCATGAAATATTTACCACTTGACGTTAAGCTAGCAATCAATCATTTTTTTGTCGAGTTGAAGACTAAATGTTTTAAGTCATTCGCAGTGTGTTTATACTTTGAGAGTATATCACAAAGATGTTTTGGCATAAGTACCCTGGTGTTACACGGATATATACACTTTTGTTTCATATATATAATTGTTTATCTGCCCGTCATTTGCATATAACAACAAACTTAAGTTTATATTCCTTTCAAGTCTACTTTATTTATCTTTATTCAACTATATATTCAATGCCTAATTATCCCGTTTAAACAGCTGTTGTTTAATGTTAATGGGCGGTTTCCTATCAATCCGGTTTTAGCCAAATTACGTAAGTTACCATGTACACGTACTTTAATTTATCAGCAAGAAGGCAGTGACGGTAAGACCTATTATTAATTTGTACAACAAAAACTAATCGAAGCTATACACACGACAACTTTAGGAAGTCCACTGATTTACCGCCGCTAAACCTGGTTAAAATTTGATCCAGTTTTAAAAGTTTTAAATTTCCAAATAGAAAAAAAAACAGATATAAAACGGAACTGTACGATGAAATGAACAGAAACGTTTTAAAATACATAATGTATAGTAGTGGTGAAATATTGTAAATGCTCGGTGATTTTTTCAACAAAACACATAACGCTAAACCTTATTAAAAAAGTATTATTCAGTTGTGTTCGTTAATTTTGACCATCTCAGTGGTGTCAAGAGAACGATTGACTTGGTTGCCTCGTGTGCTGAATTTTGAGGAGTAAAATCACAAACTTGTCGGCCCAGCGTTAGAATAATGTGCCTGAGTAAAGTAGCATTTCGTCCCTCGGACTTGTGTTCGTGAGCTAGCACGTGAAGAATTCGGCTCAGCATGTCTGTCTATTTCGTTCATCATCACTTACTAATGTGCTCTCATTTCGGATATGCATGAAATTTTTGTCCCTTTACGTTAAGCCAGATCATTACTAAAATTTCCCACATATAGTATTTTTTCATACTTTGCCGAAATGTAGTCTGTATCAAGACATTTAAAAAAATAAAAACAAATTCATATGTCACCGTCCTTGTTTTCGAGTTTCTATTTGATAAAAAACAGGTTATTTTACAAAGATTATATAGGGAAAATACACAAATTGCAGACAGAGAAAGAAAACCAGCAGATAGAATTTTGAAATAAAATTGTAAAGATAGCTTTTTATAATATACTTTCAGAAAATAAAATAAATTTTGCGGTCACCATTCTTGTTTATGCGGTACCAAACAAAATATCCAAAATCATATTGTATTCTTTGCAAAAAAAGAAAAAAAAATATGAAAGAGTTATCTCCCCTTTCAACAGTTTTCATTCCTTTAAAAAATGGAATTAATTTAATAGATCTGTTTTTACAACAAAAGCATATATAATTTTGATAGATAGAGTTAATATCTAAATTTTAAAAGAAAAAATACCAACGTATGACACTTCTTTCCCTAATGATTACAAAGGAGTAGGTACGTTAAGCCGCATATTTGGCCCAAATTTAAGATTTTGTGACAAAATAATAAAATGTTGTGAAAATGGTGTTTAATAATCGTCTCTTAATAATTCATTACTTTTCCTTGTATACTTTTCGTCATTCGACAAAATGAAAGGATATATTTGACTTTCTTGACAAGAATATAACATTTTCGGTAAAAATGCTCAATTTTTGGAGGTGTTAAGTTTAAAGAAAATATGATCGCACAAAAACATCACGGAGATATTTTAACCAAACATTTGTACTTGATAGATCTTTAATTTTGCAAAGTTTGGTTGTGATGTTTTTGTACGATCTATATCAAAATCGACAAAATAGTATTAAAAATTGCATCAAGTTAATTAACTTCTTTTCACATTTAAAGCATTTTCTATGTGTCATGAGACCATTGTAGAACTAATTAAACTAAACATTCTGTTGGATTTTCTTTTTATAGACATCATTGAATACAAACAATACAAAATAATATATAAGCCAATTTCAATTTTTAGCCAAAAATGGGCCTTAACGACCATCGTCCTTTTAGAGAGAAATTATACCAGAATTGACTATTTTATACACATTCGCAGTTGGAATGTGCAGTGAAACAGTGTTGATCCTTGTCGGTAGAACCAAAACATACTTTGTTCAACGGAACACAAAATCAAAGAACAAATATACAGAAGAGGATATTACAAAAATGTTAGATTTTCTGATTGACAACATCTTTGTAGATTTTGGTGGTTTTCCAACAGACGATCGGCATTCTAATGGACATTAATTGTGCTCCTTTACTCCGCCGATCTATTTCTTTACTCTTTTAATATATAGTCTTCATGAGCTGTCAGAGAAAAAAGAAAGAACGTTAGCCAAATTTCAGCTTTCGTTATATAGATGTTCTCTCACTGACCAATGCACGATTCGGTGACTATCTTGACTTGATCTACATAAATGAGCTTGAAATAAAAGACATAACAGACACTCCCAACTCTGCCTCATACCTTGATCTTCGTCTCGAATTAGACAATGGAGAAAGATTTCACACAAAACTTTATAAAAAACGTGATGACTTCAACATTCTTATAGTCTGCATCCCGTTTATTGGCAGTAACATGTCAGCTGCCCTGCGCTATCACGTATAAATCTTCCGACTCATACGCTTTTCAAGAGCATGTGTCTAATACAGCGATTTTTCAGACAATTTTGGGTCGTTGACACAAAACTGCTCAGGGGGTTGCCAGGTTATAAAACGCAAAGCCTGGCCGTGGACCATAGTGGGTAACGTGTGTTAAGAATTCCACGCTCCATGCACATAAATGATCCCCTTTGTAGGCTAATACCGCTACAAAAGGATAATTAAATTTGTCGTCCTTACCCATCACTCCCATTTCCAATGACAGCCAAAAGCCGTTGCTCTGTTTTGTCCCACCCATCCCCCACTTTTTGTTATTTTGAAACTTGTTGAACTTGTTTTCGTCCTGAATATACATTAAATATTTGCCACTGAATGTTAAGCAACCAACATTCAATCAATCAAAACTGCTCAGACAAGGGGATGTTGTTCCTCGGTTGAAGTCATAACCCCACAAGGTTTACGGTCGATCTTGTCTTCCGGTATGGAATATGCGTTTCACAGATGAAGACGGACCTTTTCCTGTGAAGTTGCGGATTAAACCAAAAACAGACTTCTTACTTTCTCAGCCTAAAGTTGAGATCCCAGGAAACCTTTCATTTCAATGACTATAACCGGATTGGTAAATGGACAATGCGGCGGATTTTTAAAGAGGCAGGGACTGCTTACCCTTCCGGACCACATGAGTTCACTCCGGTTTTTTATGGGGTCCGCATTGTTCATAATTGTGTGATTTCGTTTTGTTTGTATATATGTCGTGTTCCGTCTTGTTCGTGTTCTCGAGATTGCCGTGTCGGTCGACTTTCCCCTTTTGTCTGTCTCTTTACAAAACTACACGTTGCAAAACTATGTTTCTAACTTCATTCTTTTCAGGTTAAGCAGCGAAACACTGTTGAAAAAGATATTTGTCCCAAATCAGAACGACAGAAAAGGCAGTTGTCCGCACTTAATTATTAAGTAAATATTCTCGGTGCAGGACAAAATAAGAGAAAACGAAAAGATGAACAATATATCTAAACTATAACTTTTCAATTTCCACATAAACCTGCCATCACCTACATGTAAACCTATGTCCATCGATCATTTATAAACTTCAATTTGATATCAACAGCCACAAAGTTTAACCTTGTCAGATATCAACTCACCTACCTACATGTACCATGCTTTACTAAAATAAAGACTATAAAACGTCTGCATACTCGGAGCGTTACAAGAGTTGGGACGTTTTCAACATTTGTATTTCTCCAACCAGTAGAACCATTGTTACTTATTATATAACAACCAACCAAGGGACACAAAAAGGACAAAATGTCGGGGTCACGGCCAATAAAATATGTGTTTACATTGTCATCAGGGCTTTATGATAATTCCTGTGGATCCATAAAAAGACAGGGGAGATGGCAGAACCTTCTGCAGAATTTCAAGCAATGTTTCAAAACTGAAACGCCAACATTTAAAATCAACGCTACTTAAAGCAATCAGCCTTATTTTTATTTAGACGTAATTTACTACATTCTCACTGGTAATGTGGGCATATTCGTCGAGTGCATAAATTGAAATGACTGCTCGCCATCATAATTCTGACTGCGGACTAATTGTTCTACTTCAGCATGTTAGATGGTATTTCCTTTATGTGCGTCCGAAGAGGAGGTGGTTGTTGGTTTTGTATTAGTGTTGTTGTTCAAATATTTAGTTGTTTCAGGATCATCTAAGTAGACTGTTCAAACGAGTAGTAGTCACTTTAACTGATTTTACTTAGCGGATACATGGTACTGGCGTTATGATTGGTTCGTAGACGTTTGATGGTGAAACTAAGATTACTGAATTAATGATGACCTATCTCGTTGTAGGTGTTGAAAAACTTGTGGGGAACGTTGCATGTTTCCTTTTGCTGTCGTTTTGGTTTAGATCTGTTATGAAAACAAACAAACAAACATATGTTTATTGTCAATTAAGACGCCCAAGAATGAGCTGAGAAATCAATAAAAGATTTAGATACAATGATTAGGCTGATTGAGTAATTCAAACATATATAAAACTATTACACATTGACAAACAAACAAAATTTCTAGTATAGAGCACTACAAGTTAGAAAGGGAACTTCAAAAAATATAATACTTATTAATTATATTATTGACTTCAAGAGGCAGAGCATTTGGATTTATTGTTATTATTCTTGTTGTTGTTATTATTATTAATGTTACATGTATATGTACAAATATGGTACATGTATACTTCTTTATTATTTGGATAAAAGTTCTTGTCTTGTTTTGAATAGATTATTCAATAATAGATACAACTGGCTATATATAAAACTGTTATGATGATACAGGCTATTCTGCTCTCCTTTTGTTCTGGTATTTGTTTTTGTTGTTTTCCGTAATTACTTTCTGCTTTCTCCCCCTTTTCTGAATTGTTGTTCTTATGCCTGCTGACCTTCTTTTATGTACTCTATGTTATCATTCTTGTCTTTCAAATCCTTGGCGTTACCCCCTCGGTTCAACAACTTTAATGCTTTATTTTTGAACTTACAAAACTTGTTAGCCTCCCAAAACTGGTAGATTTACCGACTGTAAATCTTTCTCTCAGCCTATCAAAGTTAAGATTTCTTATGATTACTGTCTCTTGTGTACAAGATCCTATTAGATTCAGGGCACCGTTTTCTTTGCAGTTTATCATGCTCTTATATACCTATTGAAATACCGTTTTTGTATCTCCTGTATTTTCAATACTTTAGAATTGAAAAATGAGTAAATTTGTTCTGCGAACCATTTTTGAAAAAAAATTAAGTAAGACAAGACTTAGATGGTGAATACCCCCGGGGTCGACCCTGTGGTTTCAAAATACAACCATTTTGGAACCAATATGATGAATTTTTAATATGCTATATATACATTTCAAGGAGAAACCTCCTAATAGTAGGATAAGAATCAAAACATAGGAAGTCCCAGATCAAAACTTAGTATTAGAAGTAGAAAAATCCAAAGAAGTAGAAATAGGAAACCAAACCCAGCGGCATGTACTACTACTCGGTGTTTTAGAATAAAAATACTATATCCCCGAATTATCATATTGGTGTGGTTTCGTATTTACGTTTGTAGTAGTTGGGTATTTAGAGAGATAAAATACCAAAACTATTATTATTATTATTATTATTATTATTATTTGGATAGCTACATACATTTTGATTTGATAGTATGTTACATGTACCGCTATATTTGATGTTTTGTATAGTTGTTAAACAAATGTAGGAGTTGGTTCAATTAGTGGGTATTTTAGTGGGTATTTAATAAAACAGATCAAAAATGTATATCTGCTGTAACAGCGATCGAGCTTTCTTCTGGGATGAAAAGGGTTACTACAAAAGACCACTAATGAACTTGTGAGGAGTAACAAATATTCAGTTAACTTTCTTTCTTGACAATATTCACATCAGGTTTGGCGATAAAATTTATCGACAGGTTGTAGGAATTCCTATGGGTACCAACTGTGCTCCTTTAATTGCAGACTTATTCTTTACAGTTATGAATCCAAGTTTATGTCCAAACTTCACAAAGATCCTTTTAAATCTGATTTAAAAGTTAAATTCAGTAATACTTACAGCAATCTTGACGATTATCTTTGCAGTTTATAACCAGGACTTCTCAAAATAGGTCAATACAATTTACCACAGACTTTCAATAAAGCTTATCAGGACATCAGCAGTTGTCCTTTTCTTGATTTAAATGTTTCGGTTTCATAAGCTAAACCAAAAGTAAAAGAGAGACGATTTCTCATTCCCTATTGTAAATTTTCCCTTAATTGACGGGGAAGTCCCTTTAGTTCATTCATTCGGCTATATATTTCTCAACTTGTTCGATTTGCCGTGTATGCAGTGATTTTAGATTTAAATGAACATAATCATTGTAGTACCAGCAAAGTATAAAGTCAAGGATTTCGTTACCATAAATTAGTTAAAACGCTTACGAAATTCTATCATAAATATAAAGATGTAATTTAAAGTTTGGATGCAATTGTAGAAAATTGATGAAATACGGTATATCACACAAAAACGTTTATGGTAATGTGTTAAAGAAAGCTCGTAAAATTTAAACACAAACCATTGAGACTTGTCAGTTACACATTAATGTTAACCGGATCCCAATCACGTTTTGTAAAGGAGCCTTTGTTCCTTTTGTTAACGTTTTATCTTTTAGTTTGTTTCAAATATGTCTTGTCTCTTTAGACTATGCACTTTTGATCTCTCACATGGGTTTTCTATACTGGACTTATAACATTATTTTAAGATTTTTACAATATTGTCTTCATTGGTATGAACATAGACTTACTGCTGAATAATTTACACTAAAACTAATTCAATCATTATTTTGTGAAATGTTTGTATTACATGATGCACGTGTCGACACCTTTTTAATTTGAGCACAACACCATAATTTTTGGCTATTAATGATATTTTACATTTATCCAACCGGACGTGATTTGATAAATGTCGTAGCTTGAGAGAACCAGTTTGTCATCAATTGTGTTTGGATTAGAAACAGCGAGTACTTTTTCAAGGTCGGTACATCTTGTCGTCTCTTGTTTCATTTTTTATTGTCTGCGTACTATGTATCGATTCCAAAAGTTATATCTTGTACAGTTGGTTTTAAAGTCGTTTTGTCACACCACTCACCCAGATAAGGGGGAGGTTGAGTACTCAAAAACATGTTTATCCCCGCCACATACTTTACGTGCCCGACCAAAGCCAGGAACCTGTAATCCAGTGGACGTCGTTGTTTTTATGTTTAAGAGTATTTTGTTTTGCATTACTTACTTATTTGGCCGATAGTTGTTATATTTGAAAATCATCACATTTTATTTTTGGGACATTTTATAGTTTGGCATAGGATGTGGACAGGAGTCCATGTTTTATAGGCCTTTGGATAGCATAGGAAAGTTTGAGATTTCCACGTTTTATATGGCCGTTTCATGGAAAATCATACCATACCTTTTTCTTAAGGTAAACTGTCTCTTCCATAAACATAGCAGGTGAAGCGTACAAGCAGGGATACCACGTCAGTTTTCTCAGTTTCAGTGGCTTCATAATTGCAAATAAACGTCCATAATTTGCAACTGAACACAAAGCCAGACTGAAGGCTGAAGTTTACTGTTATGATAGATTCTCTCACGAAACAAAGTGTACGAAAAATAGGGAGAATACACCTCAAATAAACTTCACGGATTTTACTCTTAAAAGAGACAAACACCAATATACAATAATGAGAAACGCAGTAATTGGATTAATGTATATGATACACTAAATCTTGAGTTACAATTCAATGTGCAGATGGTACCTCGATAAAATGGGAAACGTTTCAATCCAGGAAATAGAATAGACAAAATTAACATTTCTTTCGATAATTTAAAGCTAGAATTACAAAATGGATATCGGGAGGGGGAACTTAACTCAAACCTTTACCTGGATTAAAACTTCAGCGAACTCTGGTACGTAGTATGTAGTGCGTAAAACGAAATAATGTTGCTCAACAAAGAACCATTCAGCTATTCACTTTAATAAAGTATTTCCTAACAAAATTATTTTACAAAGCAAGTAATTCAATATTATACACAAGATATCAAATAAGTAAGAGACTTCAGGTTGGATGTTTGGTATGGTATACAAAACCTACTTTATGATATTTCAGGTATAATGTTTGTTGTTTTACTGTCATGTGTTTTCCTGTTAACCACAGTAACTGCTGAGGAAGGCTGTCTTTGTACCAATAAGACATTACAGCAACAGTATTGTGACGACGAGTTTGGTTTGTAATTGCATAAAGAAATTTACAATACAATGTGATGCACAGTGCATCATTAGCGAATAATAAAGTTTCAGAAACTTCTGAATAATCAACTGCATGTCGAATATTAATGGCACATATTTGTTCATGTTTTTGATTTATATGGTAATTATAAAGGTTAATTTTATTCAGATAAACTGAGATATGTTTAAATAAAACATCCTTTTTTCGCCAAAATTCTATTTATATATTGTAAAAACATATCACAAAATAAAAAACCCTTTTTTGTCGCTTGCATTTCATGAAAAAATATAAAAATGAGAATTGCTTGAAAAATTACTGTCAAATTAACGCGAATACTATTAAGAATGATATTTGTTTAGGTTTCAAATTACAAAAAGTGTTTCAAGCTAATTTTTTGTGTTGAATAAAATGACGGAAATAATTGTAATATACGATAATTCAGGTAATAAAATGCTAATCACATTTTCCGACATTCGATTTTGGTAGTAGAAAATCTGTGACAACTTATAAAAATTACAACGCAATAAATGTTCGCAGGTCAATGGATTTACAGATTTTGGAAAAGTATACATACTACGTCTTTTTTAAATCTTTGAAACACGTGCATATTTGTTCTGTTGTCCTTGTTATATAAGTAAGAAGGATAGTTGTTACATTCAGGAAACCACGTCATTGTAAGCATTTTACGTTGGTCTGTTGCAGCCAGATTTCCGAAACACTCTAGATTAATTTCAATATTGCAACCATCGCCTACAAATTCATCGCGCCTACCACATGGAATAAATGAGTATCATTAAGCAATTTACAACGAATCTGAAATTACTTCAATCAAGGTTCATGTTAATTGCGGTCATCATTCATATCAGGTTTTTTATCCGCGTTTAAGAGTGCAGCAATTACTGATGATGCAATTAGTTGGTTATTTTGTTTCATTCTACACATTAAAACACCCGAATTTTCAAAAGCCCAGTGTAAACTTCAAATTACCAAAGTCTTTAAAAATATCCCACCTATGAAAAGCAAGTTTACCTATAAAACTACCTTGGTTTATATTCGAATAAGTCAATTTATTTATCAATCATGATGATCTATTGCAAGGTATTCATCAAAGTCAAGAAGTGCATGATGTTTACCATAAGGTTTCGAAATCTAAAAAAAAATTAGGCAGTTTTTTCTTAAAACAGCGAACTAAGTATTTTAAGATGCACAATGCAAGTAATATCAAAATCGAATATTACGTATTATAGTAATTAACCAAATCTATTTCGTCTGCTAACTGTTTACTCCATCTGTTTTCTCGCCTATCCCTTGAATACTCACTTTCAATGCAGTGTTTACGAATCCCGTCAGTAGCACTATATCAGGCCTCAGTATGATTCGGAAGTAGAAGAACTATGTGAATATATATTTTATTATTTTGCTAGCAGTACTATGTAACAGAGAACTGTTTTGAAATAACAAAGATATGACAATATAATAATGCTTTATTAAACCGCTATTAAACACACGCGCAGTAAAAGGACATGCAAGAAGTGTGGTCGTTTATAACCTAAGTATATAATTTTATTTATCTCGTAGAATGTGCAATCTGTGCATGTTTGAAGTACGTTTAGTTTGATCAACTGAAAACAACAAATCAGATAATCTTCCACAAACAGAAAAATTCGGAAAGATGAAAATCACTCGGAGTGATAGCAGTATACGAATGGTTCAGATGTTGTACGCAAAACAGGGAAACGTATTGGAAACGAAAAGAGAACTTCTGTCATAAAATGGTTAAATATTAAGAAGATACAAGTGTAAATTGTTTTGCATTCTAAATATTATACTACAGAGTACAATTTTGTCTTTGAAACATAGAGAAGCTACTTCATATTGGCATCAATCATAGGTTTTTTAGATATAGATAGCAGAAAAGAAGCCTTTGTGAAAATACATATTGTCCATTGGTGTTTCAGTAATTACAGTGATAGTCCTCGACTATAAGTTAATAGATGACGCCAGTGTTGAAAGGATATACGACACATTTGTACTGAACAACTTTAAGGTAATCTTATGGTCGAATAATACAATTCTCCTGAATATGCATAAAATATTTACAGCCGGATTTAAACAAACGATTCTAATATGGGGTCCTAAAACGTCATCAGGATTTACTGCAAGCTGAGTTACGAACGTTGACAGCTATTTGGAGCTTGGATTTACCCATGGTAATATATGAATTGCACGCGCCATGACACAAAAATCGCGACTTCACAATAAATTTTTTGCACAGCGCATAGAAAAACAAACGGCATTTTTTCTTAATATTTACGTATTTACAATATAAGAATCGAAATAATTCATGGCAGCCATAAGTTTGTCTATTTTAACATTGGCTGTCATTGTTTTCACAAATTTTATCTCCCACTAACGCTCAGGATAAAATTAATGTGAAAACAACTCCAGTCCATGTTAAAATCCCCAACAAACTTTCATGTATGCCTGCCATCAATTATTTCATAAACATCAATCAATGAAAAGTAAAGAGAAAGATATTGCTCAGATTGTCAACTGAATATATATGCAATAAGAACTTTGGGGAAGGATTTTAGCTGGTTGTTAAGGACACAAAAATATCAGGTAAAGCTTTTCTGGATTTTTCTAGACATGCTAGCGGCGAAAATAGTAAGATCAGTCAAACTAAATAAAATTTTTAGTTACATTCATAGAGCAAATGAAATATATAGTTCATGGCGTAATGAACGCCGATAAACCGTGGAATACCCTTGCGAGAGATAAAAAATGCATAGTCCAAAAAGACAAGACCCTCTCGAAAAAAAGAAGTAGTTAAAAAGGAACAAAACAGAACAATGGTGGACACACGAACTTCTTTTTAAAACAGTAGTTGGATCAGGTGCTCGCACGCAACACCCGTCGTGGAATCCTGTAACCCTTATGCGTTTTAATGTCAATCCGAGAACTATTCATCTTAATGCTTAATAACCAATAACAGATCCTCAAATAGTTGAGATACACAGATACCATATGAATCAACCAATAAATGATGGCGGCCATACATCTAAGGAGAGACGACTCACCTTGATCTGACGTATTCTTTTTATAGTTATTTATATGACAACTACAATGCTCTTTTCTAAAAATTCCAATACGTGGAACAGGAACTAGAGCATACAATAAACTGCACATTAACCTCGTAGGCAGAGGGAGCAGTAATATGGCCTTATAAATATGTGAATTTACAATGGAAAAGTTCCAACCGGATTTGACTTTCTATTTCGATTCGTTTGGATATGAGTACTCTATTTTACAATGTTTGGATTTTGGCTTTCCTATGTGTTTTTGTTTAAATGCTACTGATGAAAGGCTACTCCTTGAAATGTAAAATATAGCGTATAAATATTCACTCTATTAAGCTTGTATTTGGAAATCATCCAGTTTGTCGTAAATCCGGCTAATTTCTTTTCCTGATTTCGCAAGAGTCTCTGGATGACTTCTGCTTCATACGAACACAAAAACAATTCAGGCATTAGGGGCGCACAATTTGTGACTATTGGAATGCCAGCGGTCTGTTGAAGAACTCTTCTGCCAAATTGAAAAAAATGTTATCCATCAGAAAATCACTCACATTTTAAGAATATCACATTCAATGTAATTATTAGAACGGGCAGTAAATTTAAATTATTTAACAGATAGAATATGCATTCCAAGCGTTTATTCCTTTTTTCGTTTTAACTTTTAGTTTGTTTCAAATTTGTCTTGTCTTTTTAAACTAATATGCACTTTTAATCTACACTGGACTTTTTAGCAAGTTTTTCCCCTTGTTCGAGATATATTAAGCCAAAAGGTTAAACTACTATGAATTAAAGGAATTATACTTTGCATGTAAAATCGGACGGTTTGATTTTTTTTAATAAAATGTATCTTTTAACATGTTGATCATTTCTGCCACTAGATGTCAAAAGCAATTTTTCCGTTTTCGAGATACATATATACTAACCGTTAACCATAAAAAAATATGAAAGGCCTTATAAAAGTCAACATTTTCTGACTTTTATCAGATATCGTTAATGGATCCTTAGTTTAAGTGACAACACTACTGACCTTGAAAAAGCATGCCTTAAGTATTAATTCAGTAAATGTCACATGTCATTGCGACTTACGGTTTTAAATTTTTGTTTAATCGTGAGGTTTTATTAGATATTTCTAGGAAACTAACTCTAACAATAATCATAGGATGATACCAATTTGATTCATGACGAAATGGCCATTTCACTTTATTAAGTCAGTTTTGTTTGTTGTTTTTCTGATTCTGTCTAGATAATTCTTTAAGAAAAAAAAAACTTTTAAGATGTGGCCTAACCTGCAACTTTCGAGTGTCTGTCAAAAACTTTAGCGAAACATCATTGCGACATGACTTTTTCAACCAAAATGTTGAGCGAAGTTGAAGGTAAAATGAAGCAGAGGAGTCTTCCGGGGGAATCGGGGAAAACCTTAATTATCACAAAAAAATGATTTTAGTGAAAATTTTGAAAGGAAAATTAAATGGAAAGGTAAGATTGATCAATTCGACCCTAGAGACTGGTGGTGTATAGTTCATTGCAATTGTGCATTAATATTAAGTCATAAAACAGTGAGTTATTTCTGACATGTGCAAGTTTCAAGTTTTAATATGATATAATGTACTTATCCCTGGTCTTGAGGTCTGGTATTGGCATTAGAATAATTCATCACTTGTTTTCAGATTAATGAACAAATAAGACAATGGGACTACATGAAAATCTACACAAATGTAACCAGTAAAACATGTGGTGTTATCCTTAATCCATACCACCACTACATCCTTGGCGGTAGGTTCCATACTAATTGTATAATTATTTAATCAGAATGTATCTTTATATTTAGATAATCAACTGCTAATGCGTTTTATTTCTAGGAGAAGGGTGAGCTCAGACTTTTGAATCCTAAGCAATTTTTTTTCGCCAGACAATATCATTTTCTTATAAATCTAAAACAGGAAATTTTTCAGCAAAATTGTATATTATTTAAAGAGTTCAATATCGGGACAGATCGTGATATTTTCAAGGTCTATCAGCGCCAGAAATATATTTTAGAAAAATAGACACGAATTAAAAAAATCCATGTACCGACGAAGTAACATTGTTCATGTCTAATAAATTAAAGTTCCATAGGTTTCATTTTGTTTCCGTAAAGACTTATGTTTTATAATATGACATCATCACAGTTCGTATCGTGACAAGTATGACTTCGTCGTGGAAAAACGTTCACCTTAAAAATTAGTACACGGTCGTACATTATTTAAACCTTTTTGTATTATATAGATTTATCCGGGTAAGTCTTTGCACGGATTAAACTTTCTAAGGGCATTATTTTTATAAATAAATGTCAGAGATAAAAAATATCTGATAAAAAAAATATACAAATATAAGATATGCTTTTAAAATCTTAACAAACTTTAATGTCAGGAATTTGAAAACATTAGCTTAATTTAAGAGATTTCCATAAGTAAAAAATTTTACAAACACCTTTTCTTTCTACAGGAAAATTCATACATAAGTATTTCATATTAGTTATGTCCTGTTTCCATATGATTGAAACATTATTTTTAAAAGCTTTCATATTGCTTTAACATTTATTTCATTAAAAACGAAAGTATCGCCATTGAAAGCAAATCCAGAGATTATGTTACAATCGCCACCATCGTTTGTTTGTTCGTTGACAGTTAGGTTTCCGTTCAATAATTTTAGTTCTGTGATTAGGATCCATTTTATATTTTAACATAATGATACCCAATATAAAATACAGGTTGGAATTGATTTTGGTTGAGCTAGCCTCGACCGTTTTTAAGGATGATCTAAAAGGGGGTTTTTCAATTTTCAAATGTATGTTTTTTTATTTTTTGTTCAATTTTGATGGGGGTTTTTCTTTGTATTCCCCATGAAAAATTCAACATTAAAGGCTACAAGCGGCATGACCTATATTTTACTGCTATTGAGATATAGGGGATCCAAAAAGGCCACGCCCTAATGTTTGAAACTTTTTATTT
>JARWCS010110318.1:0-15036 GCA_034783895.1 Geukensia demissa | reverse complement strand
AGGTCCAGACATTAGAGCTGTCACAGATGAATAATAAAATGGGTCAAGACATTACAGCTGACAAGGATGAAAGACAACATGGGTCCAGACATTATAGCTGTCAAATATGAATGACAAGATAGGTCCATACATAACAGCTGTCAAGGATGAATGACAAGGTGGGTCCAGATATTATAGCTGTCAAATATGAATGACAAGATGGGTCCATACATAACAGCTGTCAAGGGTGAATGAAAAAAAGGGTCCAGACATTATAGCTGTCAAATATGAATGACAAGATGGGTCCATACAGAACAGCTATCAAGGATGAATAACAAGGTGGGTCCAGACATTACAGCTGTCAAGGATGAATGACAAGAAGGGTCCAGACATCATATCTGTAAAATATGAATGACAATATAGGTCCATACATTACAGCTATCAAGGATGAATGACAAGATAGGTCCAGACATTACAGCTGTCAAGGATGAATGACATGATGGGTCCAGATATTATCAGTTGGTATTATCAACTATACTGATACCAAGTTTGGTTCTCATATGTTAAACAAATTTTCAGAAATTTATAGCTTTCAACAAAGTTTAGGCCACAACTGCTGGAAAGTAATACCTCTGTATAACCTTTTGCAGCAATAACTTCTTTATAAAGCATATGTTATAGAATTGAAATTGGCAATTTCAAGCTTATATTACAAGATTCTATTTCCATTCTATTATAGAAAAGTTCCTTGTCTAATAATGGGGCCATTCAGCCATACCTAATACAATCTACTACAATATATTGGCAATCTCTTGTTAATTCTCAACATATAATGGAAACCTAACTGAAGGAAAAATATATATCAAAACAAATTTTCTGCCATAACAATTTTAACTCTGCAACAAAATTGTTCAATATTCATTAGCTTTGCTAGATAAAAAGCATAAGAATAAATATTTATCTAAAGTGACACTTACTATAACAAAAAAAACAGCATCCTCCAAGAAAGAAAATATAATAATGTTAATTCCAGCCTAGTATAAATAATGCAATGTAATATTAATGATGGATTCAGCTCATCAAAAATCACGTTCCGTTTATCTAATATTTACAAATGTAAAACAGATTCCGAACAGGCTTGTTATGTTTACTGAGTAGTCATGCATGCTTTAAATGGTAATGATTTCACATGGCAATAATATTGATGTATCCGATGCTGGATGTGTTGGTAATTGAACGTCAATATTTTTTAATCAGAATGTCCATAAATATAGGAAAACCCTACTGTTTACACAGTTCAAATCCTATGGAAACTACATTTGTTCTCTCAGAGAATTCCTACAACCAGAGTTGCTAAATTTGAAAAACTGGTAAAATGTACGGTGAATTAAGGTTCACTTCACGCTCCTTTTTAGAACATCTATATATGGTCTACTTGATGTATTCTGTTTAAAAATAATCAATACACAAGAATTGTAATGAATTAGTAAATAATTAACGCCCTATATTCCAGACCACATTTTATAGTAGCACCTGTTAAACAATTAATAATTCAATATAATGATCAATAAAGTTCCATCCTGGAATAGCAGTAAACCCAGTGAACTGGATTATGGTATCTATTCCAATTAAGGCCAAACGACTCTGCATGATTCCTAGTTTAAATATAAACCAGCACACATTTGAAACAGTTACTTGCATTGTAGTTTAATCTATCACAAATTCAGTATCTTGCTTTTCTCTAACTTGGAAAATGCAAAATATAACATTTTCCATTTTTGAATTACATGAACAGTAGGTGGACATTAAGTATTCATGATTTATTGATTTTCCCTAAAAATCTTAATATTTCAAATTTTATATTTTCCCCAAATATTTCAATTTCACATAAAACTTAAATTTTTCAATAACCAAAAAAACCCCCCCAAAAATCCAAGTCACTTAGATTCTGGTAAGTTTTTAATGAAACATTTTATCTTTTGAATGTCTACAGATCAACTGATGATTTAAAAAATTATTCTTCACACTTATAAATTATTTTGTATGCATAAAATGAAATTTTTTTATGTTGTTAATCTGTGCAAATTCAAAGTAATTTCCCAGTGTAAATGGATTCCCTATAAAAGAATGACATTATTTTTATCTTTTGAACATGAAACATTGGAAAGAGAACATATCCCTTCCACCCAATTTCCTTATAAAGATATGTTTTTGTCATTTAATTTCCTTTTCAGACACTGAGCAGTAGGTTTGAATGCCATTTTCATCATGATTTTGATGAGACATAACTTGGAAATTGTGTTTTGGCCAAATTTTTTTATCATCACACTGGTTTTCCAGTGGTGGGTCAGTGATGATTGGCCACCATTTATTTAATATTCAAAATGGTTTATTAATTAATTTGTGTTGCAATGGGATAAATTCTAAACAGATACAAATTAACCACATGCATGTAAAGTTCCAATAATTTCAGAAAATGGAATTATCAAATCTGCTGTTCCTGCCAAGTTGCACAAGTATTTTATCCAGGAACCAGAATTAATTTTCCTTCATCTTATACAATCAATGTGACCTTGACCTTTGATCCAGTGAAACAAAATTAAAAGGCATCTTTCTAGCAATACTCCACTTAAGTTTCATTCAGATCTATAAATTTGATCTATAGTTATCATCAAGGAACCCAGAATTTCAATCTGTGTAGACCTGTGGCTATAACATTTGACCTATTGACCCCAAATCTATAGGATTCCTATTCTTCCTGAGAGATATATAATCAATCCAAGTTTGGTTTGATCTTATAAACAGTTTACGATTGATAATCCTGAAACAACAATTTTCCATAATTTTTTGTTTATTTATAGCCAATGTGACTTTTTTCTTTGATCTAGTGACCCATTTATAAGGTGTTTTCCACTTCATAATGAGTTTATTCACTTAAGTTTTATTTAGCTATGTTTATTTGTTCAAAAGTTTTCATTCACAAAGACGAAATTTCAATAAATTCATAGTCAGTGGGACTTTGACATTTGACCTTGTGATTCCAAGATCCCAGGAACTTTTCACTTTCTTAGAGGAATTATCCATCCAAATTTGGATAAGATCTTATAAATAGTTCAGGAGTTATCACACAAATCAAATTCACCCCCTCCCCCCCATGTTTTGATCAATTAATAAGCAACAGACCTTTGATGTAATGACCCCAAAATCTTGAGTTAACCCCTGGATTTTTGGTGGGGTCTGCATTTTTCATAGTTTTGTGTTTGTTTTTAGTTTCATATGTATATGTGTCATGTTCCATCTTGTTCATGTTCTCGAGATTGCCATGTCTGTTGATATTTCCATTTTGTCTGGCCCTTCAATTTTCTTTCGCTTCCTCATCAATAGGTGTCTTCCTCTTACTTTGAAAGGATATAATCCACCTATGTTTCATTAAAATCTGTTCATTCTATTTAAAGTTATCATCTTAAAACTTCTTCCAAACATTTGCTCTATTTGTAGCTGCTGTGACCTTGACCTTTGACATACTGACACATAATGAATAGGTGTCTTCCTCTTTCCAAAAGGTATAATCCACCAAGTTTTCAATCAGATCTGTTTATTCTTTCAAGAGTTATCTTCTGGAAACCAAAATGTAGACAGCTGTCCACCTAAGCATATTGCCTTCACCAAGACAATAACTGAGTTAAACTTAACTGTTGCAACTTTGCTAAAAACATATGATGCATTTACACAATTGTGCAGCATTTACTTACATTTTAAATGACCTTACTACTGATTTATTTGAACAGCTAAAGAAAAAAGTTTTATAAAAGATGCAGACTATGGTGGGTGTCATTGACCAAACCAAAAGAATACTTGAATTCTGTTTTACAGCCTGCATTGTCCTGGAAAAACATGCCCAATCATTTAAATTACACTTCAATCAAATAAATGCCAATTTCTGACAGATCAACAAAGAATTGTATAAACACTGGAAGACTATTAATTGGAACTCTCTGGCATTTAGACAATTGTGTTTGATGTATTGACTTCAATTAAGAACTATTCTACCATCACTTTACTAACTAAACATTGTAATTATAATCAATATCTTAATACAGGTCTAACCTTAATTGACCACTGCATTGCCACTTCCAATATTTTGTCAAATTTTCAGAGATTTTTCAACTAAGTTTGGTTCCATTTTTGATGGAAACATGATTTCAGACAAAAATTGTCTTTCATCAAATTGTCACCCTATGCCCACCAGTCTTGGCTGTAACCATGAATGTACAATGACCAAATGACTCACAAATTTGTAGAGGCCCAACCAATGATCATTTTTGCCATAAAATTCAGTTGGCCAGGCTGTTTGTGACAAAAAGAATTTCAATAAATTTTATCCAATCATTAGGACCCCAAATTTAAGAAGAGAACCACAGTGGGGTAACTGGTCTGGGACTACAATTAATTTGCATCCACTTCCCCTTGAAAAACAGTGTATTTTTTATTTTTTATTTTCCCTACTTTTTATTCATATATTTTCAACTTTCTGACTTTAATTGTGCAGCAGAAGGATCAAAGTAGTTGATGAAGAATTTTTGTCAGTCTGACATTAAGGTTATGAAATGGTTGTTGTCTTCAGGATGTTCGAAGTGTACTGAAAAAATTTTATTGTAACATACCACAGACACATTTTTGACAATATTTTAAGTTAGCACTGACAGAATTATCTATAATTCAAATATTATTTCAGTCTGGCCCTGTATTTTGAATAAAAGAAAGATTATTAAGTTTGTGGTGGTGTAATTTTTTTAATTTCACTTTTTATTTTGCTATCTTTCCCAAATAATGCACTACAGCAAATAATTGTGGTCCAGTGTCATATGGTATTTTGAACCCCATGGAAAAATTGATCTGGGTCAATTTTTAGCAATGGAATATTGAACACCACCCCCCAAAATGAAATTTGAATTCATCCCTCAAAAAGTGAAGATGCTTTTCAAGCTATGAATGATCAGTACCAAAATATGGTATTGGATGAAAGAGCAATTCATGAAACAATAATATGTTTTTCTTTAAGTAAGCCCCATCAAAATTTTTTTTGTCTTTACTGACATTCAAACTAATCTAACAATCAATCACCAGAATTTGAATGGTACTGGGTTAGAAAGGAAGGGACTATTCAAGAGACAGATTCACTAAAGGATAGATAATACATGCATGTGTATCAAAATGTTAACTGGTAATGAAAGGTTAAGAAACAAGTTTATAGATGTATAAAAATAGGAGATGTGGCATGATTGTCCATGAGACAGCCACCCACCAAGTGACAGTAAAATTTTAACTTCTACAGGTCACATTATACCCCTGTTGCTATGTCCTAACAAAAATAACAGACTGACTGCACAAGAAAGTATTTAGTACAGTAGTGTACCTTGAAAATAACTTGTTCAATCAACTCTTAAATTAGCTCTATAAACTCCAGTGTATATGGAAAAACACTGATTAAATGAATACTTAATAAAATTTCATAAGCAAACTGCAGTTAGTTTCTTTAATGGAATCATTAGAGTTGATTTCAAAGGGACTTAAATTTCTGCCTGATGAATGGTCTATTAGTGTCTTTTGATACTTACTGCAGTAATTGACTGATATTGTCTAATCCTTCAATCATGCTTTTCAATGCTATTGTAATCATAAAGAAAAGTGTAGAACATGATTCTAGGAATGAGTAAAATGATATGGTATACTGGAATGAATTTGATAGTTTTCAAATAACATGTTATTACAAGATTTTTACAGAGCCAAGACCTGCTGTATTTTTTAAATGAATACTGCGGTTCTGTTTGTATTCTATTACTGGAAGCCTAAAAATGCACAGCTCCTGAATTGTAACTATTGCTGGCTATCATGAATATCTGGTAGATGTACTATTACAGAGTAACACAAGTACAGATATCTTACATGAGCAAGATGTGGAGTACAAATCTTATCCTCCTTTGTAAAGAAAATTGTGAACTGATCATGAGGTGCTTCACAAGTGTAGCATGACATGACAACCAAAAACATTGCCTAAAGGCCCCTGGTCATTTCAGATGGATCAGTAAACTTACAAAAAGTTATTAAATGGAACAAAGGCATGACAGGCTCATTACATATAATAATAATAAATAGGACCACAAATCTTTGAGTTTGTATAAAATAAGTCTAAATTTTTCCTCTTTTTAAATTGTCTATTTCAATTGTGTACAAAAAAACAAAATCTATATTGTAATAAGTGGGTATATCCATAAGGCCCTGGGCATATGTTCATACAGTCCTTAAAGAACTGATACAGTCCCATATATGGACCAGTCTTGATTATTTAATAGTGTTACAAAGTAGCTTGTGACTTTATATAAAAATAGATGGCCAAAGTATTGAATTGAGGTTAGCAGTAGTGGTCCAGAGAGGGCCATTACTTCTAACATTGAATCTTTACCTGGACCAATTCTGTAACAGCCAGTTAGTGTCATTTTAATCTGAAACTGCAACAAAGACTGAAGAGAGCAAAATCTAATTATTTATAAACTTCTTATTTTACCCATAATTTGTTTCGTGGGATATTGACAATATACCAAATACAAATCAATATTTCTGATACAATTTTTATTCACATTGATTTTAACCAACAGTAATCTGACAGACAATTCTATGCTTATTATAAAACCCTGGAAAATGATTCCAGTCAATTGACAGACAGACAGACAAATAGGATTCTATTCATTGGAATGTCAGAAGAATAAGATATTCCAAATAAGTTATTGTTTCTTTATCCTGATAGGGGAGAAATTTTAAATTCCAAATATTTCTTTAGTCTATTGCTAACACAAAGAAACTGTTTCTGCATGGAGTTGACATCCCACTAAAGGTTTGTATCCGACAAAAATTACAATCCATCAATATTTGATAAACAGATTCATATATCTTATTTATTTACCCTATAAAGCACAAAGGATGCACTGAAAATTATAAAGCAAAGTGCTTTTAGAGCAGTCAAAATAAAAATTTTAGTAAGTTCTGTGCATAACTTCTGTGGTTTAGTAAAGGAGCACTGGTATCAACTATATCAGTTTCTCCAACATGAAATAACAAATTGCTCTTTTTATGCACTTAAAAACTTGACAAACATGAACTATATTTAGCTACCTGTACCTAATTCATACAATTATTTTGATAAACATGGACTTTGGTTGTTTTGATAAACATGCACTATATTTTTTTGATAAACATGTAATGTACTTTTATTGAGATAAATACTTATACCTATTCAATGCCAATATAATTTTTACAGGTAAATTGTCCAAAGATCAAAGGATGTTTGCATTTAAGGAATAACCCAGCTGTTAGCAGTAAATTTCAATCAAGACAAAGTAAACTGGAACATGGTCAATCTGGGCCAATGCTGAATATTTGAACAGAGGTAAAAAGTGTTGCACAATATGACTGTTGTACAGAAAAGATAGACAAAGATGAATACTAAAAGGAGTTGTAGACATAGTATAATACTGGGTATACTGATGATATGAAGAACAGTAATTAGTCAAGAGACACTTTTGCAAGTAAAGAAGAAAAAATGCTTAATTTTTCAAAGCTCTCTCAAAACAGACAAGATCTAATAGTTTTATTGAATTCAGAAAAACAAACTACTGAATAAGTAGATTTTAGCTCTTCTGAATCCTATTTGTTATCAATGGAAAGGGGCTTTTAAGTCCTTAATCAAGAAAAAAAGGACTTGCACAAATTTTGGCCCATTTGACCCTCTTTTTGCACTGCTAACCCTCTTGGTGCACCTGAGCTCTTCCTAGCTTTATATATGTAGTGAATCTAGTTATTTAAGAAATAAATCACGACAGCCATAATTTGTTCTGATTTTACCATGGTCTGTAGTTTTTTTTATACATTTATTTTATCTTGAGAGATAGTGAGCGATATCAGAACAAATTATGGCTGCAGTGAATTATTTTGATTCTTATATGGTAAATATGGAAAAAAATATACAAAAATGCAGTTGACTGATGATATGCGCTTCCGGAAAATAACATTATGACATCATATTGTGCGTAAAACATAATGTGAAGTCATAGTGCGTGAAAGTCATAATATATGGAGATTTTACCATTGGTAAATCCTTGACATTATCAGGACCCCAGATTAGAATTAATAATTAATAATACAGCAAGCTTGCTTCAACTGCAACAATTAATTAAATGCAAAATTAATTAACTGCCTTTTATCAATTCTATCTTATTTTAGTAAAAGAATGCAACTTTGTCAACCCCAAAGTCAATTGACTTCACCATATGTTCAATACAAAAATTTAATTACAACTTGTCAAATATTGCAAGGGTCCTGTACAGCAATTGATTTTATGAATAAAATACAATTAATACAAACTAACAAGGTAGTTTCGCTCAATAAACATTGACTACGGTAGCAATTTTCTCCTCTTTCAATTTGAGAAGACGTTTTCTATCAAATAGATAAAACCCTATTCAATAAATGATATTAAATTCTGAATGCCAACATCCATACATATAACAAGAATAGCTGACATATTCTAATAAATTGATTAGAAAAACAATACTCCTAAAATATTTTAACTGTATCAAATTGATGGCTTTTAAAAATCAATTAAAAAATGGCAGAAGTTGTGCACAATCCAGACAATTATTTTCAGATAATTTTTCTTAGGTATAAACAAATACTTGCACCTAGACCAGCATTTTTACAGAACATCAAACTTCAGTTTGATAAAGATACATGTACAACCTCAGAACCAAATCAATAACCTTGAACCAACCTAAAAACTAAATTACACTAAGGTTACAAAGAGACAACCAAACAACCACACCTTTAACCATGAACCATGGGAATATTGGAACAACCACAGAACCTTGAATCTAGAATACATAGAGACAACCAAAGAATCACACATTTAACCTTGAGCTAAGAATACTTAAGAGCAGTATAATTTTATGCATACATGATTTTTCATTTGGGGCGATTTAGAGCTTTTTACAAGTAGTGGTATTCCACCCTTGTTGAAGACCTTGTGGAGACCTCTAGATTTGTACATTTCTTTGTTTTTCTTGTGGTTGGAGTGTGGTCTCTCCGACATTTACACCATATCTTTTCATTTTCATATAGAGGCAACCATAGAACCCCACCTTTAACTTTGAGCCAAGGATATATTGCTACAATCAGAGTCATGCCTAAAACCTGGAACAAAGGATACATAAAGACAAGTTACGAACCATACCTTTAACCTAGAACCAAGGATACATAGACACAACCAAAGAACCAGATCTATAAACTCAAACCACACATGTAGGATACATAACCACAACTATAACCTTGAACCAAGTATCTTACCATGGTGGTCAATTATTTTGTTTGTGACAGACAGTCTAGTAATTGGTATATTTGCTGTTTTGATAAAACACTTTGTCTCCAGAGTAAACCCTTATACAGGAAAATAAAATAAGGTTTAAGAGACTAATTATTGCAAATTACAGGAATTAGAAGGTGAAAAATCAATACTTCTTATAAATTCTCTACCTGTCGACCAATAAATAATGTAAAGATGAAAAAGAAATAATTAATCTACTTCCATCTTAATACCTCATGCTTATGACCACTCCTAATATGATATTTATGAAGACAAAATCATTATATCATTCTAGACAAAACTGTTATTATTACTATGCCATGAATATTTTAGGATTCAAATTAGTAATAATGACTTATCATGAAATACCACTTTTACAGACATAGTGCTAAAGAAAATATGTGTCAGCAGATTTTTTAAGAAGTAGGAGGGGAGGGGGTAGTTCTAAAAAGAAGAGAAGATTTTTTTTATCAAAACAAGAATTGTCCATCGCAACCATGTTTTTGTCTGATCAAGACAAATTGATCAAACTTTGTAAAGGACAAGCTTCCTGTTAGATATTGTTCCATTTGGAAAGCAGATTCACCCAAGAAGATTTTTGTTTTGTTTCAGCCAATCAAAAACCATGAAATGTCCATAGCGGCCATGTTTTTGTCCAATGGGCACAAAATGAGCAAACTTTGTGAAGGATCTTGTATTTATGCTACCTTTAAATTATTGACTTTCCATATATGCTTCCTAAAAAGTTTTGTTCCATTTGGTCTAGTGGTTTCAGAGGAGAAGATTTTTAAAGTTTCAGCCAATCGGAAACAAGAATTGTAAATGGCAGCAATGTTTTTAGTCCAATCAGGACAAAAAGGAAAACTTTGTAAAGGACCGTCCATTGATACTTCCTGTAAAATTTGGTTCCATTTGGCTTAGCAGTTTTAGAAGAGAAGATGAAAATGTAAAAGTTTACAGAAGACGGCTGGCAAGTGATGAAAAAAGCTCACATGGCCTTTGGGTGGTAAGCTAAAAAGGGGGCAATTTAGAAACAGGACAATTATTTCCCTTGATTTGTCAGTTTTCAACTATTTTTCTAAAACAATTTCAGCTTTAAATTTTTTTTATCAAGAAATGAAATACTGTAACCTAAATATTCTTACTTTCAAACCACATTTCACTAATGCCATGCAGCTACCTGCTTGTTAAAGATTTTTGAACATCTTACAAAATGTTTTGTCTGGTCAAAATTATTGGTCTTTTTTCAGTAGTTTTAAATCACCTAATTATGTGTAAAGTGGCTTTACATCACCTCAAAATGGGTCTCTCATTATAGTCACATAGTGGCCATTGCCACAACAAGACATTGGTATTTGACAAAAGTATCATGTGTCCACTGGATCTCCATGGAGTATTAAACCCAGCTGGGATAAAAGCATCTGACAGCTAACTATATCTGAAAATATGTGGTTCTGTCTGTTTAACCAATCTAGACCAGTCCACCAAAGTGCTTTTTTTACTTGGACACTAGATAAAGCAATAGTCATCTTCCCATCGTCATTGTCAACATTAAAGGAAATGGTCCAAAATGTACAACAAACAGTGGACCTTAAAAGACTGTTTTATTTTCCAACACCAAGCAAACAAAATTACTACAATTTAAACAATGTCTCCTGACCAACATGACACCAAGATACACAAATCAATCCAACATCTCAATTTAAATTGATGGAAGGGATTGCCTTATTGCTTTAGCTGTTGGTACTAGATATGTAACAGGCTGCAGCTAAAGCACAGTAACTGCCCATGTTTTACAGTATGCCATAGAGATCTCCATGGAGAATTAACATTAAGTGTCAGCAATGTTTGACCTTGTTTAAAAATTTTGAAACTTAATCAGTTTCATTTCTTCTATTCCGAATTTTACTTGGCCAAGGCATACATTATATGTTATTCAGGCTCTAGACAGGGTATATAAGGTGACATTTACGGATGATGAATTATATTCCATTCGGCTCATGGAATATAATTCATCATCCGTGAATGTCACCTTATATACCCTTTCTAGGGACTGAATAACTATTATGTTATAGTGAATCAATAACTTTTCTTTTAAACAGAAAAGTAATAAATTTCAATATCCATGATATACATCTGTATCTGCAATGCAATTCGAAAACATGGAAATAATTGGAATATAATTCTAATAATTATGTAACTTCAAGAGCCAGAATAATGATTAAATATATGTTCCGCAGACTCTTTTCAAATAAAAAAAAAAATGTCCAGTAAAATTCATTTTCTGCAATTATAAACACGGAAAAGGTACCGATTCCGATTCTGCCATTATTACGTTCTGTAAAATGTAAACAGACGATTTGTTCCGGGGAAGCAAAATGCAAAATATAGATATAAAAAAAAATGCCTAAAGTAAATTTAGGGTAAAACCAAATGTAAGAAGCTCATTATCGCCTGCATGGCCTAAAATTAAAGTCTGAAATGCCAAAGCGAAAGCCGGAACCGCCATTTTACTCCTGAAATCTTATGTATACGGCTCTAGCCGGATATATAGACTCACATTCCCGGCTAATTATCCAATCAAATAGTTGGCATTTTTCTATAAACCATAACATTACAGTATATTGGCAGGTTAATGAATCCTTATAAGTCAAAAATCTTTATAACTATGTAGCTCTAATAGTGTTAATGATAAACAATCTTACCACATCTCCCTTTTAATAACTATGTAGCTCTAATAGTGTTTATGATAATCTCCCTCTTCTACATATGTTTTCAGGTTTGTACTAGCTGAAGTTCATCACTTTTAGTAAACAAATTTTTATATTCTACATGTATATACATAATTTAAAACTGACTGCAATTAAAAATCATTACTGCAAATTACTTACACTTTACTAAATCTATAAAACAACACAATTTTAAAGGAGAATGATAGGCAGTTTTTGATTCTAACCTATTTTACTCAGTCCAAGATCTCTATTGAATATAATGCACTTCAGCATGATATGTTCTCTGTCAATCAGACATCACACCTACTATAATCTGCCTAATGAAGCAACTGACCCCAGTTTTTACACATATAACATTACAGAAAGGCAACATGAGCTGGATGACATCTAATTAATGATGGCTTTGATGGTATCATTTTTCAAACGAAATGAAGTTTTATTTTTCTGCAAATACATGTATATATATATTTATCGTAAGTCATTAAAACGTAATCATTCAAATAGGTTGAGTTTTGGGGTTTTTTACAGCAGTGGGGCCATTTTAATTGAGTATTTCACACTGAAGTTGATTATAACTGAAGGCTCAGAGGCTCAGCCTGTATCAGTCATCTGGGCTATGATGATCATAGAAAATTGTACAAACTTAGGAACCTCTGTTCAATTAGGATGAAATACTGAGATATATTTATCAGGTATCATAAGTATGTATATAATTCCTTTAAAATCAGTCAAAAGGAAACAAGATTTTTTTCATGGCTGCCATTTTTCCAATTAGAATGAAATTAGAAAAAGTACAAAAGACTAAAAATAAATGCTGCACATTAAGTTTAGGTTCATTAGGCTTATAAGTAGTTCAAGAAATCAATGTTTGAAAATCAACCAATCAGAAACAAGAATTAGCTGTAAAAGCCATTTTAGTTATCAGATTGGGAAAATGTCAGCAAATTTTACAGAGACTATCCAAAGATGCTTTACACCAAGTTTTGACTGGTTTCTGAGATGAGATTATTTTAACCTTTGACCAATCAGAAACAAGAACTGCCTGTGGTGGCTAGATAGTGGTGATGTTAGTGGTCTGACTGGGACAAACTTTATAGGGCCATCCTGTAAATGCTCCTGACAAATTTTCAATTTGTTTGGCAAAGCTGTTTCAGAAGAGATGATTGAAATGAAAATGTTAACAAACTGACAGACACCAAGTGAAGACAAAAGCTCCCATGTCCTTTGGCCAGATGAACTTACTAGATCCAACCATTTATAAATAAATAACAGACAATTGATTTCAAAATTACCTAACAACAAGTCCAATGTGGTTTGATAATTATATGGAAACTGTTTGAAAAGCTGAACATTTACCAAGAATAAACAGTTTGTAATTCAATCAAACTTATCAGATGAGATCTTGTTGATATTGTGTGACTCTGTCATTGATTATAAAATCAATTTTATTTGTTTTTGTTACAATCTAATGCTTTATAACCAAGAAATTTGTAAAGTCACCACAACACTGTCTAATTAGTATAATATCAGTAACTGAAATATACAGAAAACCCAAAAACTCAAATGAAGGACACAAATACACTGTTCAACTTCAGCAATTTCAATTCTTACCATTTATAAATAACATACCTACAAGTATTGCTGTTAGAAGACCCCTGATCAACATTTGTTACAGATGTTTTAAGGAGGCTTGGTAGCCATGTTTTGAGATTTCAGTTTTATCCATTTAAAGTAATCAAAGTTTGGCCAAATGACCCTTAATTTTCTTCTCATTATTCTCATGGTTTTATGGTTTACATTTGTAAATTTAATAAAAACAGTAGCTGCATACTATTTTATTGATTTTGTAAAGTTTATCCGAAATCTTAATTTTTTCATGGTCTTTAAAAGCTATAAACAAAGCCTATTGTAAACCGATGAAAATTCAAGAGAGACACCTTTCTGACAAACTATATATTATCTCCAAAAGGAGCAAATGACCTATAAATATTATTTGCCAATTTTGTTTCTTAGTCAAACCTCTTGCAAATGATTTAAGATTAGATCCAAACTCTGATTTTGACTGAGTTGTTGTGACCTTAATTATTGACTTGTGACAGGCAAATGATAGTTAAGGGTTAAACATACCATGTTTTGCTGATCTAAACCATCCCCCACATCCAGGCCAAAGGTAAAATCAAAGAAAGTTGCACCTTGCCAGTATTTTATGTTTGCACAACTTAGCCTTGGTCTTTCATCATATTGTTTCGAATTTTGTAACTGTGGAGCTGTTTTATCATGTCTGTTGGAGTGAGGGTTATTAAAATTATAACCCTTGTCTGTTTAAAGTGGTGGTTATTATAATTATAACCCTTAATACAGTATGACTTTTATCTAATCCTTTGAAAGCTGACTTCAAATGTGGGAGTTAGTTGTTGTTGTATATTTGCAAACCTATGTGATTTATATGGAAATGAGCTTATTTCTGGATATAATGAATTGTATGGATAGGGTGGGGAGAGTAGGGAGGCAGGAATGGTATGATGAGGCCAAGCGCCAGAAGCATAAATGCCAAACTAAATATACACAATTTTGAATGATTTTGGTCTTTTTCTCAAACAAAACTGTTGTACAAACGAATCAGTGGCCAAATAACGAAGGTGAACCCAGACTTAATTGTCCACAATTACAAATGTAACAGAGTTTTGTATAATGTTACATATATCAGTTTTTATCTATATAAATATTTCATATTTTTATTGTCATAGAAGAGCTGTCATAACCAACTTTTCTTTTGCAATATGGCATACACATATTTGGTAAAAACGATGGCAACACAGACTGTTAAATGATATAACATTGTTAGTTTTTTTTTTTTTTATAATGAATTTTTTTTTATTGGCATAACATATACCGCATGTTTAAGACAGACAA
>JARWCS010110208.1:0-15038 GCA_034783895.1 Geukensia demissa | reverse complement strand
GTGCAAAGTTTGGTTGTGATGTTTTTGTGCGATCTATATTAAAATCGCCAAAATAGTATCAAATATTGCATCAAATTGATAAATTTCTTAAAATTTTCACATTTATAGCATTTTCTATGGGTCATGTGACCATTGTAGAACTAATTAAATCAAAAATTCTGTTAGATTTTCTTTTTATAGACATTATTCAATACAAAAAATATAAAATAATAGATATTAGCTAAATTCTTGGGCCAAAAATGGGCCTTAACGACCCTCATCCTTTCTAAGTTCAAAGAGCTGTTAACATGTTAGTTTAACTCAATGAAATGTTGCTAACCACATGTACATTTGCACACTGAAATAAACAGTCCAAATTGAATTCAATCCTATCAAATATCTAAGAAGAAAATTCAAATCAATTGTCCTGTTAAAGATAAATCCAGAAAAACTCTTTTTACGCAGAAGAAATTGAAAATCTAAATAAGGAATGGGTTATCCTTTATTTTTTTATAGTTTCCAAGTTCAATGGCCCTTCTTCTGAAAATCTAGGCAGGCATAATCTGTTAAACTGTTAATGGATTAAGGACACCAGTACTGGTCCTGACAGAAATTCTGATTGCTACATATTCCATAGACATCATGTGCAGAGATTATAATAATAACCAGTCTGTTGAAGACATTAAAGTCTACCAAAAGTATTAATAAACAACAATCATAAACCATTTTCTATATTTTCTTTGCTTAATAAATATACATAAGTTACATCTCAGTATTTACAAATAACATGTATAAAAATAGTATTTGCATAGTACACAACTGTCAAGTAATTTGGGGCATTGTCCATAATGGTGCATCTGGTTGCTAATAACAACCTAGTCTATTTAGATGATGTACCATTCAGGACAACTTGACTATATAACTAGAACTATAAATTAAAATAATAATTGTATGTGACATTTTTATTACTGTGAAAACTCACATTATTAGCTTCTTATATGTTATTCCAACTTGTCAAGGAATCAAATCAATAAATTTTGCATTACAATCAAAGGTATGATTCACAACAATAAGTGTACACATAAAAATTCTTAATTTACAGTAGATTATTGGACCAGAAACTAAATTCTCAATAAATAATGATTATTATTATTACAAATTAAAAGAAAAATACTAATAAAACAATAAACAAATACATGTATTTGGCACAAGTCTACAACCATTTCAGTCAAATCACAGGCAACATAAAAAATAACCATTTTGCTGTTGAGAGAAGAAACATTTTGGGCACAATTTGGTCCATTGAAACTCCTAAAAATCACTTTCACAGTTATTATAATTTTAGCATATATGTAATATATTTGTCTGACAGTTCCAAAGATATTATATCATAAAATCATGCGAAAATTTGGAAAAAAGAGAGATTTTGGCTGAGATAAGAATATTTTCAGTGACATTTTGGCTAAATCAATGTAAAGTGAGTCCATTGCCCAATCAGACCTTTTGTCAAACAATAATGCTTTTTTTGTGCAAATATCTTTTTTGAGCAATGGCTGTAGAGCGTATTAACTTGGGCTTGCATTTGCCAAAATTGCCTAACTTAGCTATTTCCAGTCCTACCTATATAAAATATTATATACAATCATATCAATAAAAAGAGGCTCATTAAAAAGGCTCTTTGAGGCCGTTTCATAATACATGTAGGACCATCTTTTCATCCTAAATCATACTTGTCCGTTGTTGAAGGTTTAATATTGACCTGTAGATGTTTGTAATTAAACTTCTGGATGGCTGTCTCAAAGACTATAAATTCAGATCTCCTATCTTTAGATTTTCAATTTGCAATTACGTTTTATTGTCCGATTTTTAAAAAAAATCATAAATAAATAAATAAGAAGTATTATCAGTTCACAACACAATTTGATAATAAATTAATTCATTGTTACCTTTTCAAAGCAAGGATTTTCATTTTTATTTTCATTATTGATTTTTTTTTAGGGTAATATTTAAGTAATCTGCAAATACCATATATCAGTTTTACAGATCCAATAAAATTAAGCCAATAATTTATATTTCGGAATATCATGTTCATCATCCCACTTTTAATATTACCTGTAATTAACAAGAAAATTTCAGCAAAACATATTGGGAAATTAAACAATTATTCTGTGACTAAATGCAAAACATATTTAACTCAGCAGACTCAATAATTATGACATTACACCTGTCCTGTTTTGCTTCCAAACTAATAATAAATTTTTTGCAGTGACTGTGAAAAACCGTATTTTACAATAAAAAAAAATTAAAATGAAATATGGTTAGGTAAGCATGCTATTGAAATAACAAAATTCCATGAAATTGCATGAAATAAATCATCAGTTTCTAAAATAAACATTGACATGAGATGTTAATTTCATACTATTGAGTTTCCATTGATCACCATTGAAATTGATTTAATCTCATAAAAAAAAATCGTCTCTCTTGTCCGGTGCCATCAACGCTTATGTAAATGGGTGTCTATCATCCTATAAAACCAGCACAGCAGAGTAATAAACCATTGAAAATTAACAACCTATAGTGCATAACAAAACTGAAACAATCTGGACGGAATTAATTTAATAAATTTTGTTAATAGCAATAAACATTGTCACCTTGTTTATAATCTCTTTGACAAACAATATTGATTACTGAATTGCATGTTTATTCTGATAGAAATTGTTTTCATTTAAAACCGCATTTGAGACCAATACAAATTTCTGCCCTGAAAAAACATCCCTTGAGTAAAATCAACAAAGGCAATGAATAAAGATTTTTGTAACTAGAAATAATCTCTATCATGTCTCATTTTCTAAAAGAGAGGAAATATACTGCATATACACAGAAACAGATCCAGACCTTCTAAAAGGGGACAAACCATACATTTTACCATTAAAAGGGGGAGGGTGTATGTGTTTAACCCAGAATTTTACCAAAACTGTTATTTTTTTATTTTTATCTGAAAATGCCTTGCCCCCCTCCCAAAATCTGCTGGAATGAAAAACATTAGTAAACAAAATAATATTTATATGTTAAACAACATTCATTATCAGATAATAAAAGCCCAGAGAACAAACATTTGAAAATCTCTCACATGATGTGGTCAAACTAAAGGAGATATCTGCATTTAACACAACTTTTTCGTTAAAGAAAGAAGGTTTCCAATTTGAAGCTATTGGTACTACTATAAAAGTCTCGAAAAAGTCAGAATTTTGCCAGCATATTTATTTCAACTGGAAAACTTTATTTAAACCTACTTCAAAATCTTATTGAAATCAATTAAGAGCTGAGTTTTTCCCTTAACAGTAGTTTTAAATGCAAACTTATATTACTAATGTCTGATAAGTATACCTTTTATGATAGGGGGTTCATAGGGAACAGACCCAATGTACAATCCCTACCCTATCATGAAAAAAAAATTCAAAAAGTCAAATGATTTTCCATCAATTCTTTCATAATGCAAAATCATGGAGCAACCAATAAAGCCGTAATAAAGGAACTCCTGGATTCAGGCTGTGAAGGGAATTTCATTTCCTACTTTTCCATCATTTTTTAGTGAAAAATGTAGTAAAGTTTGAAGATACTCACAAAAAGGACAAAAAGTCAAAATAAAAATGTCTGGGAGGTGTGAAAATTGGTATGGAAGGAGAAAATAATCTTGGATGATTTTTTGATAGCTTTTAAATTTTGTATAAATGTCAAAATTGTTGGACTTGAACAGTTCTCATAATGAAATTCTAATTCAAAATGTAGGAAAGTTTCTACAATAGTTTTGTTCAAACTGGACTCTGTCAATAAGATTTTCATATTTCTTTGAAAAAAACCAGAAAAATTTGATGATTTGTAATAAAGAATGAGCTTTAATTCTTCTATTAGTAAATAAATGTATCTCTAAATCATATTTTTTACTAATGTAAGCAGGCAAGAGTCCCTTTTCACTAAAGTGAACAAATAAACTAGCGTGTGAAAAAAAATTATCTTCAACAATTTAATCACATGACGTGCAAATCAATTAACAAAAACAATTTATCAATAAAAATATAGGGAACAAACAGCAACTATAATGAATCTGAAATTGAACAAACAATAAATTAAAAAATATAAGGTGAAATTGACAACAGCATCAAAAAGGAAACTAGCATATGATTTGAAATATATTCCCATCAATTATTGATTTGTTTTCCATTTTAATTTATTGCCTGACAGCTAACAAAAGTACAGCAGGCATAACTGACATGTGATATGCATTTGTTTCTCAAACAAAAGACCAAATGAATAATTGATCACTTTAATTGTGAAAACAGATCTCATTATCAAAGTAGTTGATACCTGACAAGGATGGTCCTTTTCAGAAAATCCTACCTTAAAACGTTATCTGAGAGTCATTAGGACATATCGCCTGTTATTTTTCATAAAAGTGAAGCAGTCTTTTATAAATAATTAAAAGCTTTGTGGAAAAATCACAAAATTTTCATGTTTCAACCCTAAGAAATATGGAAAAATCAATTTTCAATATGAATTTTGCAAAAATTTACAATGACCACTATTTGCCAAAATTTGGCATTGAGAATAGTATGAGATTCCACTGGTAAAGATTTAAATAAAAAAATAATTGTCAAAAAGTTTAAATAAGTATACATGATCAGAGATTCCTTACACTAATACAGAGATTTAAAAACCATCTTTTCCTGATTTTTACTATTCTCTGAAAAAACCAGCGATTTAATAATAAAAGTAAAAGCAACATTTTCCTCTGAAGAAAATCCTTTCACTGCTTACTTAGGAAATGCACAGATTTAACAGGAATAGATTTTTATTGTCTTTGAAGTTACTGTCATATCCAGTTTATTTATTCAGATATTTCATTTTTTGTTACTTTAAAAATTATAGAACCCAATGAACTTCAGTTTAAACAAACTTTTACAAAAAATTTAATATTTTTTTTATAAACTGCTTTCCAGGCATTTTATGTACACATGTTTTATGTATTTGAGATCTAGATCTCGTAACAAAGAACGGATTCCACCCTTGTTGGGACCTTTAGATTTAACAATTTTCCTCCGTTTCTTACAGAAATAGCATATGAACCTTGATATTTACCCCATATCTTTTCCTTTTGTATTTTTAGCCCAAGATTTTCAAAATGAATTTGAACAACCTTATCACAAATAAACATCATTTCTGATTCTATACATGTTTAAAATGCAATTTAACCAATGAATACATGCTGCCAAACTATCTAGCAATGCTCAAGGAATTTTGTAAAACTCCTTTACCAAAAATCTGTTTGTTCTGATTTTCAACAATAGAAGTATTTCAGTCATAACATGGCTCATTTATACTTCAAAAGCGAATGTCGCGCGATTGACGGGGGATAATTGCCAAAAATCACTGGGTATTTCTTCTTGTCATGGTTTCTTTACACTTTTAATCTCAGGGAAAATCATGCGTCATCATGCAGTGATCACGCGATGTTCACATGACCGCAAGATGTCAGGTGACAAAGTTTAAATGATCCCTTACTGAGGGTGCCCAAAGAGAACCACCGACCTTGGGCAGGTAAATGACAAACCTTATCACATGCGATGTGAGTTGACAAACCCTTTCTTGCATGGCACAGTCAGGCACCAACTCACGCTGTATAGGTGATAGGCAACAGTGATTTGTACCAAGAATCTGACTTAAAGTTCCTTCTGATAGTGGAGTGAGAACAAGTCTTGACTGGTTGGTTTCAATCCCCCCTGAGATATCTTTTGTCCCTCCTTTGGCAGTTACCCTGGATCAACAAATACATCGTAGCCCTCTGGTCTATCTCACCCCTGAGAAAAGCACTATCTTAAGGCCTGTGACAGGCAAGAAAAAAATGAGGAAATGTAAAATATGTTTCACTACAGTGCTAAACCTTGAAATCAAAACTAAAAAGAAGGAAATAATCTAAACATTTTAGAATCAAACACAAGATGAGACTTGTTTTCATCAAATTCCTTCTATAATACACTGTGCTTGAAATGACATGCCTTGTACTTATGAATAATGAATGCATCTCTTTGCCAGAAATTTTTAATGCAATAAATGCCACTGTTAATAAGATGCTAAATCATTCAAGCATATTCTTACTAATAGATCATCCCGTGAATGTAAAGCAAAAATTTCAACTCTTATTGGAGTTTAAATGACATGATTGAAAATTTCAAAGTTTTTTATATCACAGTTACGCTTCATGGAGGTCAAACAAATGTCTGAATATTTCATGTCTCATGCTTTTGATTCTCCGACAATTTTGTTGTTTCTTTTCTCACCATTCCTATCAACCAAGCCTGCTTCAATGTTCTCAAGGGATTCACGCTTCTTTCTCCTTCGACTGAAAAAGACACAATATAATGGAAAATTATAAATGCTTTAAAACAGACAAAGTGTTCGATGATTAGTACCATGAATTATGCATTAATATTACGAATAAGTAAATAACCTTTGGTTAAATTTTTATTTCTTTTCAGATATTTTAAGGAGAGTGGATTAAATTATCCATAGCCTCTTACACATCTTAAATGTCTCTTACCACTCCCCTGGAGTATAGAAATAGGTTGTTGGGTTTCTCTGTCTGCAGGTAAAACCCCTGCTAAAGGGGCATCCGTTGGTTGGGTGGTATGTTTAAACACTCAGCCACCTACAGAGTAGTCGGGGTTAAGAAATAGGCTTTTGTTTGTCTGCCAGGGGAATAACCCCTGCCAAAAGTGTGTACATTGGTTGGATGGGATGTATCAATTCTCAACCAACATCATTCAGAGGTGATGTAAGACATTAGGTTCCGTGTTGGGAGAATGAAATGCTTTCAGCATGTTACATGTAAAGATCCCTTTGCACCAGCTTGTAATGATTGGTCGTTGTTTGCCAATTGCTTAGGTTAAAGGGCTAGGTGGTTTAAGGGTACATTTTGGCCCTAAATTCTGTATATCCCATATCTAAATTTTATTTTCAGTTATTATGTCTTAAGGTATCAAAGTTTGAAAAAAATAGTATTTTTATTTCTTGAGCTGTGATATTGTGGCATCACAATGATGTTATAATTAGTGGTATTTGACGAAACCTGAAGAAATTTGCAAAAAGTGTCATTTTTAAGAACTAAGATGCCTCCCCATTCTTCCACCAATAAGATATTTATATAGTAAATGTAACTGATCAATATACAGTCAGAGAAAAAAAATTTTATTGATGGAAATGTGGGAACATATCTAATTCAGTTTAAAACTATCATAAAAATTCAATTTTTTGCAAAATTTTCAAAAATTTGTATATTTTAGTAACTTTTGCCCTCAAATTTGTGCTTGTAGACAACATCTGATCTATTTGTAGGTTCAAATCTACCATCTGTGTTTACCATTTATGATTTATTGTTTGATAACTTGTTATCATCCTGAATATGCAGGAAATATTTACTGCTGGATATTAAGCAACAATCAATCATTTCAATCAACCAAATTTTGCTCTAGATGTTTACTTTTGGTCATGAAGAAAAAAACTCTGCTAGTCCCGAGAACTTATATACACATTCAATGACTTTACTTTAAAAGACGTTCAAGAAATGGTGGATGAGATATTAACTTGTTCAAACTTGTATTACGAGGTCACCTTTTGGATGAAGCAAAAAAAAGACCTCTTATATTAAATTCATGAAAAAATCAGATATGATGGGGAAATGAAAAGTTAGCCTTTATAATCATGTGGTTGCTTAATAGAGGCGACTGTAAATGCAAGTTTCACTGTATTCACAAATAAACTAGAAAGTCATAAACTTGCAATCCTGCATACCAATTATTTTTGCTTTTTTTTTGGGGGGGGGGGGGGGGTTTTAATAAGATTAGTATACCCGTTATCCCAATATTGGGGGAACATAAACTTTAAATGGTTCAGTAGCAGTGAGAAACTTTTAATTTATTCCCATAATAATTTCAGAAGATTTTGTTTATGGATGAATTTTCAAAGCCCTTCTAATAAATTTTTAAATTCTAATCCAATTATTAGTCTAAATATTAGTCTTTGCATATAATGCAAATGAATATACCAATTATGCTGATGGTGTCAAGATTTCTCTGCATGAAATGGACAAATACTATATTGCTATTCCTAATGAAAGTTCAGTAATAACAGAACATATTATCCTTATGTACCATTGGAACATTACTTAAATGAAGGTAATTGCCATAAAGAAGAAAAAACTTAAAATGTTAAACTTAATATTGTCTACCTTATTGCGTAAATCAGACTTAGAAAAGGCCTTAAATGTCACAACTGATAGCCAGTCAGAGTGTATTAATTGCCCTGGCACATAGTGACCAGGCCTTATTTCTGAAATTATGAACTCCTGCCAGGTTTGATTATCAACAGTGGTTGCAAATGAAAAAAAATAATATGTGATTGTGAAAATAATTGTCCCAAATAAGGAATTCTTATATTTAACTAAAATTAAAAATACTGTATTCAAGTGAGGTGAAAATCCCACTCCTAAGTGAAATGCAAATTCACCGTGGCACCTGTATAAGTGGGTTCGTTGCATTTCCATCAACAATCTGCCAATTAACTGAAGAATGTATTGATGAAAATGTCTTTCGTTACCCCAAGATCTGTATGCAGATCTTACAGAACTGTCAATTTCTCAATTAAAAGCTGCAGACATTGTTAATTTTATAATCGAAATTGACGTTCTCAGTTATTATGGAAATAATACATTGTCGGAATTGTCGTAAATTTTCTATGGTCTTCCACTTCAGCAGGATGTTGACATGTGCCTTAACAATAACAGCCCACACCATAAAAGGCTTTAATTTTTGCATCAAGATTATCTTAACCTGTTGTAATGGTATTCCATTAAAAACAGTATTGTACATGAACTCGTTGGTATAACTTTCAGTTTCTTTGCTAAAAATCTTAATCAATTAAAAGTTTTAATCTCACTTTCATGATAATGATAATGTAATTCTGTCAAAAAAGAAATCAAGAGTATGATGGTAGATAAAGATACTCTAAATGTAGTAATATTCAGTGTTTTAATTTTCGCTATCTATAACGGACATGATTTATCTAAAAAATTTGTACCCGTGAAATGTTAGTTTTTACATTTATCATGCAATACAAGATTGCAATGTACACAAATATTTAAAGCCACGAACAGATTTACAAATATGTTTCCGGGAAAATTAAAATCAGTGAATACTTTTTTTTGTCCACTAATAGAAAAAAAATTTTGAAATATTAAGTTTCTTTTTTCTATTTACTAATGCAGTTCAGTAAACCAAGTTTATTTTAAAGGGAGAAATATTTCGTGGCTTTGCCGTAAAATTAGTGCTAATTTTTCAGTATAGATTTTTTTTTTTTATTGAGAGGCTCGCATGCATCCATCAATTTGTCAAGAAAGATTTTGTGTGGCATTTACATCATAGAAAGCTCATTTAGGAAAAAATATTTATCAAAATTTCAATACATGTATATAATTTAATTCAAATGTTATAATCAAAACAATAAGAAACTCAAATAATATTATGTGTGGTATATTGTTTCATATAGATATTAACCGCCTCTGTGGTTTACTGCAACAAGTGCAGAAAGCAAGCTGGTTAACTTATGCTTTTCTCATAGACAAAGCCATCGCTTCTTTCAACATGAGACACGCTGAGCGAGATTTTTAATGTGCTAGCTCACGAAAGCAACAGTCCGCAGGAAGACATGCCACTTTACCCAGACACATTATTCTGACTCAGGGCCAACCAGTCTTTGCTCTTACTCCTAAATGGTGCATGCTTAGCAGAAAAGCAGCAAATACCAATTTTAATGTATTTGGCTTGATCCAAACGAGGCAGTTCATGATTGGTTTGTGCATGGGTTAATTGGATACAGTTCTGAAAGGCACCATGTAGTGACCATTCCACAAAAGTTTGATTCCAATATAGCAAGAAATTCAAGAAAAGAAGATTTTTTAATGTAATGAACTTCCAATAGGACCCTATGTAAAACTGAGTTAGGATAAGGTGGCCAATTTGGTTGGCAGGACAGTGGAAACAATTCTGAAAGGGACCCACCTATTGACCATTCCATCAAAGTTTGGTTCAAATTCAGCAAGTAGTTCCAGATGAGAAGATTTTTTAATAAGTTTCCCAAAGGGGTTCTATGTTAAGCCAAGTTCTGCTAGGGCAGACAATCTGGTTGGCTAGCTGGGTCATGGGATAAAATTCTGAAAGAAGATCTAAGGACCACATGTGTAAAGTTTGGGTTTGATTGGCCTTGCAGCTTCTGTGGAAAGATTTTTAAAATACATTCCAAATGGCCATATTGTTTTGCCAATCGTGACCCAGTTAACAATTCTAAAAGAATAGGACCATCCTAAGACAATTCCACAAAAGATAAATTAAAATTGGTCAAGCAGTTTTATAGGAGAAGATTAAAATGTGAGTTGTTGATGGACAATGGACAGATGACCGTTGATGGAGGTAAAGTGACAGAAATAGAATCTTCAGGTCAGGTGAGCTAAAAATTAAGAATTCTTTATGGGTACATTTTTTCTATTTTAAGTAACAATGGCTGTCTTGATTCAATGGAATTTTATGACCAATAACATTTTGGTAGCTTGTGACCCAAAGATCATTCCACCAAAGTTTGGTTCCAATTGGCATAATAGTTTAGTAAAAATGGATGGATGATGCAGTGGGCTGCAACTTTTAAAAAATGACATTTTTCATCATGAAATGTAACAGAAAATTATTCTATTTGTTAAAAGTCAATTGATGGTAAATTACAAAGCTTGACATTCAATGCTCATTAATTCCATCTCGACTCATGCATGTATTATGTGATCTTCATTAAAAGGTTCCAGGAATTTTAATCTGCTGAATTATCTTTGATCTGTGGAAGTCATTTCTAGTGAAGACATCAATATTTCAACTTCAAAGATAAAATAGTTCAGGAGCAATATTGTGATTCAAAAATACAATTGTAAAAAACAACAACATGGATTTTCATGCAATTACATGTTGACAAATTTCAGATTTATTATGTTAATTCAATATCAATTACCCTAGGGAATCATATTTCATTTAGTACTGTGTTGGTCACTTTGTCACTGGATCTAAGCATGAATTATAGATTAACATCAATCAATTGACATTGTCATGGTTGGAGATTTTTTGACATATGAGAAAAGTCAAGCATCTAGAATTATGAATAATGCAGAGAGAGATGGCCATCTTTGGAAATAGCATTTGTTGACATTTTAATTTACCAGGTGTCTTTTTCACAATATAAAACACATACTGGGCCTTAGTTTCATTAGCCTGGGTGACCCATGACCTTGTATTCGAATTTTGCTGCTAGCTCTGCATTAACTCTTTTATAAAATATACACATATACACATAAGGTATCCAGACCAATATGATGGTCAAATATTTTTAATTTTTTAAATTGTGATTTCCTTCATTGATTCTAAACAAAAAAAATGTTTCTGATAAGAAAAATTATCTGTGAACCTGTTTTATTATTAAAAAAATTAATTTGTCCAAAGTTTCCCAATCTTTTCTGATATTATAACAATAGGTTTTTCTAGAAAATCCTGGTATTTTTAATACCAGAAGCTCCCAGGAGCCTGTCATCGCTCACCTGTCATACAGTTTCCAAAATAAAGTTTACATTAAAACCATTTGAATTACATATGGTTTGAATAGCACAAGCAAATTTGGCTGAGGGAGCCATCTTGGTTGGCGGATGCCTGATAAAATTCTGAAAGGAACCCATCTAGGGACCATTTCACCAAGGATTGATTCCAATGGAGTTAAGTATCAGATGAAAAAATATTTCCCATAGGGTCCTACATCATATTAAGTTGGGCCAAGGCAGCTGTCTTGGTTGGCGAATGTGGTCAACAGACAAAATTCTGAAAGAAGTTCTCCTGGGGACCATTTCAACAAAGTAAAGTGCCAATGGATGAAGTAGATCCAGTCAAGAAGATTTTTTTCATAAATTTCTCATATGGGCCTATGTAAAACTAAGTTTGGCCATCTTGGTTGGCGGGTGAGGTCATCGGACAAAATTTAAACGAGAAGCAACTAGGAATCATTCCACCAAAGTTTGGTTCCAATTAAGCAAGTAGTTTCCAAACTTGTAAATTTTTTCATGAATTTCCCATAGGGTCCTTTGTAAAACTATATTCGGCTGTAGAGGCCGTCTTTGTTGGCGGGTGGGGTCATCCAACATAATTATGAAGGGAACCAACCTAAAGACCACACCACCTTAATAAGGTTCTAATTGTGCAGGCAGTTCAAGATAAAAATTTTTTTTTGCAAATTTCCCATAAGGTTCTATATAACGCTTAGTTTGGCTGGGGTGGCCATCTTGGTTGGTTGGAAATGCTGGACACAATTTTGGAAGGAGACCATCTAAGGATCATTCCAGTATAGTTTGGTAAAGATTAGCACAATAGTTTCAGAGGAGAAGATTTTTGAAATTCATCCCCCTTTTTTTGGATTTTTAGCCTGGAGGCCATTTTGTTTGGAGGTCTGGGCCATTGGACACAATTTTAGTAAAGGACCATCCAAGGACCATTCCAGCCAAGTTTGGCTAAGATTGGCTCAATACTATCAGAGAAGAAGATTTTTCAAATTTCATCCCCCTTTTTTAATTTTTAGCCTGGCAGCCATGCTGGATTATGAATCAGACACAATTCTGAAAGATGATTACCTGAGGATCATTTCAGTAAAGATTGGTAAAGATTAGCACAATAGTTTCAGAGGAGAAGATTTTTTAAATGCATCCCCCCCTTTTTTCGATTTTTAGCCTGGAGGCCATTTTGTTAGGAGGTCAGGGTCATTGGACACAATTTTAGTAAAGGGCCACCCAAGGACCATTCCAGCCAAGTTTGGCTAAGAATGGCTCAATGCTTTCAGAGGAGAAGATTTTTCAAATTGATTCCCCCTTTTTTCTATTTTTAGCCTGGCAGCCATCTTGGATTACGGATCAGGTCATCAGACATAATTCTGAAAGAGGATCACCTAAGGACAATTGCTGCCAAGTATGGTTCAAAATGACCCAGTGGTTTCAGAGGAGAAAATTTTTTTGTAATTGTTGACAGACGGACGATGGACACCAAGTGATGGCAAAAGCTCACATGGCCTTTTAGGCCAGGTGAGCTAAAATGGTATCAATTGTGCAGTCTGTGTTCATAGTGTTTCTTTTATAAAAGTTTAATTTTTTGTGTATGTCAGTAAGAAATGTAAAAAAAATTGTAATGGTTAATTTTCACTTTTGCTTTGTAGAATCAAGAGTTTTTTTGTAACGGAACAGAACATGCAGCAGTACTCAAATCAGGGATATTTTGGATTTATTATATAATAGGCTAAGTTAATGAAAGAAATTACGATGTAAAATGTCACAGCATACTAAATCCTAACTATTAATTATTATGTATAATTGCTGATGATCATCAGCTCAGAGGTAAAATGTCTAGAAAAAATCAGTCCATAAATTTAATAGTATATATACTCATGTGCCAAAATTTTAGAAAAAGTTCAAAATGGCAGGAATAATAATTCAATAAGGTCAATTTCTTAAAGCAATAATTTCCTATAACATTTTCGTTGGTTTGACAACTGGATATATCATATCATTTATTTTTAATTATTTCCTGACCAGAAATTTAGCAATGGTTTCTGATAATAATTTGCAAAGATAAACTCAAAAATGTATTATAAGTAGGCAAATGTTTTTTGGACAAGAGTTCCTTTTAGAACCTATGTATGTCTAGGCTTATTCCATCAACTAAAGTGGTACCATATGGAACTCTCTACATTTTTTGGAGGAATAATGTTTTTATTCATCATTTAAGATATGTCTTTTCCCACACCCTAGGCCTACTGTCCTGACAAATGACCCTATCTCACCATATACAGTGTTCTCCCCAGAAATTTTTGATGGGCTGTGGTATGTGCGCAGAGTACATGTATTAAGGAATGTCCTAATGTTTTAGCGTCGTCGCTTTGCAGAAAACACTTTAATATTGGTCACTCTGTTGCATGTGAAAAGATGTATTTTCAACTGCACTTTATACAAAAATATTCATGTATCTTTACCTTAAATAAAGAAATAAAATCTTTTTAATCTGAAACAGAGACACAAGTCTCAGCCTGAAATAAATGTCACCAAAAATATTTAACCTTCTTTGTTAAAATGTACATTGCAACCAGAGTCCCTGACCTGTCTGACCAGACAGACATTGGTCCAATTTACAGATACTTTAATTCTTGCCAGATATAAGCAATAAATACCGCCCAGTTTAAAAGGCAAACTTAAGGAGTCAAAGTTCCTTCCCGTGTTTAAAAGCCAAATTTTGGAAATCTACATTCCAGATACAGACAGTAAAGATTGCCGAGAATTGGAAAATGGGTGGAAATATCTGGAACGATACGGGAAACCACCCCGTTAAAAGCTTAAAACAAGAAGATCTTTTAAATCGTTATAGTTTTTCATTTTATGATGAAAAAGTGATGGAAATGCAGATTTTTGTGTCATTATCCATTTTGACCTGTACTTGCACATGCGTAATTTATATTTTTTACTGCACATGTTTAAAAAACACAGATTTCGGTCATCTTGGCGAAAAACGTAAATTCATATTCTTTTCAATAAACTCTGACGCTTGTTGAAAATAAATTACATTAATTCGCTTTGTACACATGAGAGAAGCCTGGATTATCGAAACTGTACAGTTACCTAGACTTTCTTCAAACACAGGTGAAAGTGATGATTATCTCACGTTGTTAATCTGTTGATTAGCCTATTGGTCATGGTTGGGTCGAAATTGGATTACATGTGATGTTTATTCAATAATTACCATGTTTTGCAGCTAATTAAGGCAAGCTTCCTGTTAAACTAATTACCACAGAAAATTGATATAGCATTGCCGTAAATATTGTGACGGTCTGTAGTGAGCACCAGATGTGACGGTCGGGTTTTAATATCCCCGACCCCACTGTGGTAAGTGGTC
>JARWCS010110097.1:0-15038 GCA_034783895.1 Geukensia demissa | reverse complement strand
AAAAGTATAGTTGCAAAACATTGGAAATTGATTCAACAAAACAGAGAATGTGCCGAATTATTCAAAAAAACACTTTATTGGCTTTTAAACGAAATAAAAACTTACAAGAAAGACTTGCTAACATTTGAGTCAAAACAAAGTTAATCGTTCCTGTGAATAACTGACATGATTTTCTGACAAAACCACTTATTGAAAAACGATAACCGGAGTATGGTCCAAATAAAAATACTTTGACACTTAACAAACAGACTACTTTTAACATATAATAAACATTATGAGTCGGACCACTGATGACGGCGGACTCAGGGCATTTGACCCAAAACACGCCAGAGACACCGGGCAAAACTTTTGGATCATGAGTGAGTTTACGATACTTTATTTAATACATAGACATTTTATTGGCTTTTATTAAAATTAGCTTTATATTAGTAGTTCATTTGTTTGAAGGTGGGAGACTCATAAAATGTGGTGGGAGAAAGGAGAAAGGGGAAGGGAGAAAGGCGAGAAGGGGAGGGAGAAAGGAGAGGAGGGGCGGGAGAAAGGAGAAAGGTGCCCCCCTGTCCACCCCCCTTATAATGTTGTATAAGCTGGCTGACGCAATATGTGTTTTATTTATTTTTTTTTTTGGAAAAAAAACTCTTAAAAAAGGAAAATTTTTAACGACCCTTAATGTGTGATCATTCCAGTAAAAAAAGACATTTTTTACAATTCATGCACAAGTGAAATCCGCAAGTTTACAACACATATCTCATTTTGGACGAGTTTTACTGCAATTTTACCTCGTTTTCAAATCCACAGGGACCCGGCGTAGACAAAAACACTAGACCACAAAGACGGGTACACATTTAAATATGAACTTAATCCATACATTTGTACATATTTGATTGCAACAAATTCACAGTTCCCCATGATTCGAATCTAGCTGAACTTTCAATTTGCAGTAAATATATATTTAAAACATTTAAGTGGACGGCATGTACGAACCAGATATATTTTTGAACAAGGACTTAAACAGCATTTCCAGTTGCCCACATCCGTTTAAGCACAGTAATACTATTTTTTTTTCGCCTACTTTTATTGCCGAGTGAGAGAATCGTTGAGAAATATCCTTGTTGCATTTTGGATGGTGTTTATTTATCTTTCTTACATTTTATTTTCGTTGAAAACAGTAAACAATCCAAAGCCATTTCAACCATTACGGGGACGACATACACAAACTAGAGTTTACCATTTAATAGATTTAAGATCACAGGCCTTTATTACTATCCTTTAGCAACGTAAATCACCTTCAATCAACATGACTAAAATCGAAGAAAAATGGTATGTTTTGTGCCCTTCGGTTAAGACAAAAAAATCTTAACCCGTACAAAAAACAACGGAGAGACCTATCATTGTCCTAGAAATCAGGAGAGGTAATTCCCCTTTTTTATATTTTGGCGTATTTCATCATAAAAGCTGCATGGAAACAAAATAATACTAATTTGCATATTTCAGTTCGATATTAACCTATATCATTCTAGATTATAATGGGACATTTCGATATTGCATTGAAAAACAAAAAAAGTAAACACTAATATTTAAAAAGTCTGAGAATTCTATTTATGGTTTGTTTCTGGTTGTTGGTTATGATTGGCTATGAAAAAAATAACGTAAGAAATTCCCAACCTTATATTGGAAAAAATTAGCACCTTTTTTATAATATAGTATAAAAATCGGATTCTTTACAAATCTACATTATATCTCATCAAGGTTCTTATTCTCTGACAAGAAAACTTTAAAACGAAAAGATGTCAGTTGTTTTACCGAAGGAGGCATATTTGAGCGATGAGGAAAATCTAACGGGCATATGTTTTGCCGCTACAAGCACAATGATCAACACTATGCTAGCATTTGAGAAAAGAGCAAATTTATTTGCGATGCGACTTGCGATGTCGGTTGAAATATATGATGTTTTACCAACTAGAGGACGAAAATTATAAGCCATTTTTGGAATTCAAACATAGACGTAATTTATGTCGTGACTGTAATACTGTAATGGAGGCATTTCATTGCTCTATTTGTTCGACTAAACCATGATTCATTCCATTTTAAATCTGCTGTAAAATTCAAGAGGAACTACAAAAATAAGGGCAACAGTGATATTCCAATACTGTAATGAAGACATTCTCTTTTCCAAAATTTATTGTTCTTTATGTTCGACTACATCATGATAATAACGTTCCAAAGCTGTTGTAAAAATGAAAGCAAGGATCACAAGGATCGAAAAACTATAAAAAGATAAGCAACAGTAATATTTCAATTATAATTTGTTACTATTAAGTTTGTCTTATAAATGTAATAAAATAATTGACACCTACATGTAGCTTTTGATTTTGCATTATTATTGATAAAATGTCTTGGACCAACAATAAAACTCAAGACTACATTTTAAATACCACAAGGCGGCAGGTCAACAGGCTAACGAACTCAACAAGATAAACGACTATCAAACAAAAACTTAAAACTGACCGCCGCGATATGACTGAAATATTGTTGAAAGTGGCGTTAAATCCCAATCAAACAAACAAACAAAATCAAACAAAAACTAATATAGATCCAGAGGCTCCCAGGAACCTGTATCGCTCACCTGACAGAGATTCCTTACCAGGAAGGAATGTTGTACAAAATTGTGGTAGAGGTCAATTGGCTCAGTAGTTTCACAAAAGAAGATGGTAAAGTGAATTTCCCTAAAATTTTTACAACAAGTTTGTCTGAGGCAGGGATGCAGATAAAAAATTTGGAAGAAGAACATTCCAACAAAGTTTGTCATAAGATCCTATGCTAAACTAAGTTTGGGCGTGGAAGCCATTTTGGTTGGCAGCTGGAAAAGCAGGACATAATTTGGTTAAACACCAGCTAAAGGCAATTCCACCATTCTTATAAGGACCATTTTAAGACCAATTCACCGAAGTTTTGGTGCAACTGACTGAGAAAATTCAGACAAGAAATTTTCATAATCAATTTTCCATACGATCCTAAATTAAAGATTCGCCAGTTGCGGTCGTCTTCATTGGATGTCGGGAATACCAGACAAAATTTTGGTGAAGGTCCATGCACCAAAGGACCATTCCACCAAAGTTGAATGAATTTTCATTGGGACTTATGTTAAACAAAATTTTCATTATCGGCCATCTTGTTTGCCTTTAGGAGATTCCGGATACAATTTTAAAGACGACCATATAAAAGAAAATTCCACCAAAGTTTGGTTGCAATATTGACTAAAAAGTTTCAGACAAGAAGATTTTAAGTTAATTTCCCGTTGGGTCCTTTGTTTAAGTAAGTTCGGCGGTGGTGGCCATCTTGGTTGATGCGCGGTGATGTCGGACTCAATTTTGAACAATTCTTCCAAAAATTGGTTTTAATAGGCTCATTATTTTCAGACAAGAAGATTTTTTGAATATACCCCAAATTTTTAGTAATAACGGCTATTCTGGAAGACAGGCGGAGATAAAGGACACGATTTTGAAAGAGCACCGTTCAAGGACCATCACACCATTTTTTCAATATTGGATGGGTTGTTTCAGAGGAGCAGATTTTTTGTAATGGTTGGATGGCAAAAAGCTCACCCACCTAAAAAGGAGATATGAAATTATTTTCTATGAGACAGTCATCCAAAACGTAAGAATAACAAACATATACAGGTTGCCCTAAGGCCTTCAAAAATAGATAAATATTCACACCCTTAGGCAAGCTGTAAAAGGCCCTAAGAATTAAATGTGATGATATTTAAATTACCAATAATCAGTCAAATAAATAAACAATCAAAACGAGTATCACTTTAATATAAAAACAGCGACATCCACAGGATTACATATTTATTGCTTGGGATCGGCATATACAGTATGTGGTGGGGTTAAACATGTTTATATGCGCTCAATTTCATCTTTACCTGGGATAGTAGTTTGACCAAACGACATAAACCAAACCTGAAAACCAACTCCACCAGATCTAACTTTTAAAGTCGATGTATAGTACGTAGAATATTACAAATAAAACAAGAGACAACGTAAGAAACTGACCTCAAAGTTCTCGCTGTTTGTGACAATTAGTTAAAAATCCAAACACGATTAATAAGATAATGATTCTTTTAAGATAAGACTTTAACCGAAACACGTCCAAATCAGTGCACAAGCTTTTGTGCAAATGCCAAAATTAAAAGGTAATGATAGAATGTAGAACAAATAAAAAAATAAAAATTAGTTTTGAGATTACGTTCGTTAAAGTCCAAACACATCGCTGCCCATCTGGCAGACAGAACCATTTGTTATTTCTGCCAGAAATATATACATGTACACTGTATAAAGGAAGCGAGAGTCCCTTGACAACAAAGGGAAATTAACAATGGATAATAAGAAATCAGGGATTTGTAGCAGTAAAGGAATTAGTCTCCAACCTGATGTAAATATTTTCAAGATGAAAATTAACTGAATTTATCTTATCCTCATAAGTCCAGTGGTGCATTTTTTATAGTTAACCTTTCTATCAGAGAAGAAAGCACGATCATTGTTACATCAAAATAAATTTTTGAATTGCTTCTTTCGAAATAACAATTTCTGCTTAAAGAGGTTCGGGTGTCTTCCACCAACTTGGGGACGGAATGTCGCACACGGACTTTTGTGGTCGTTTGGTAAATGGAGTTCGTGAGTTTGAATTCACCCTGTTTGGACTTGTCGGTGGCTTGCATAAACATTTTCGGATATTATTTTGCGAATTGTTGTCCTACATGCTGTTGGTGCTTTTTGGTTTTGGCAGAAGCAGACTTCATTCAGGGACTCCTGCGAAATAACAAAAAGAAATTAGCCAGATCATTTGATTTTACTTTTTGCTATATCGATGATGTTTTGTCATTGAATAATCCTACGTTCAGTGAACATCTCGACCAAATATATCCCAGCGAACTAGAAATTAAGGAGACTCAAAAAAATCTGCTTCATACCTAAATTTATTCCTCGCAATTGACTAAGAGGGAAAATTTGTTTCTAAGATTTACGACAAACGGGATGACTTTAACTTTCCTATTGTAAACTTCCCATATTTATGTGGCAATACTTGCTTCCCCTGCCTACGGGGTTCACGTTTCACAGTTGATTCGATACTCTCGTCATTGTTCCAAGTATCAGGATTTTCTGAAGATAGCATTGTTGTTGTCGCATAATTTACTACCACAAGGATACATCCAATCCAGGTTGAAGTCGTCCCTCCTAAAATTTTAAAGTCGCCATCACGAGTGGGTTGGTCCATATGGTATCAGTGTATCTAAACTAGTTACGGACCTGTTACCGGTAATACAAAAATAAGTTGAACTCTTCTCGGATTAACGTTAACCCGGATTTGAGATTTAGGATTCCGCGACGGGTGTTGCGCGCAGGACAGGGGATGCTTACACTTCCGGAGCACGTGATCCCACTCCCGTTTTGTAAAGGATTCCGAGATTTTGTTCCTTTTGTTGACGTTTTGTCTTTAAGTTTGATTTAAACTTGTCTTGTCTCTTTGGACTATGCACTTTTAATCTCTCGCATGGGTATTCTACACTGGACTTTATAACCATTCAAGATATTAAAGTTTAATATCTTATGTTCTCAAATAAATGCCGTTGTTGTTATGTTTATGTGTCAGTTGTTGTACGTGGGATACCTATTTGGCCGATAGTTGTTACATTTGAATATCATCAAATTTTATTTTGGGGCTTCCAACAGCTTGCCTTTGGGCGTGGATATGTGTCCATTGTTGTAGGCAAATAACCTTTAGATGTCTGTAATTTACACGATTTGGGTGGTTGTCTAATGGACAATCATACTACAACTCCTTTTTATATCCATCACCTTAACACATTACAAACATTTAAATGATTTTTTGCAAATACACAAGGGACAATAGATTCTATTTCAGTTTCTTTAAATAATGAAAAATTGAAGCTAGCAGTTTAAAACAATAGGTTGTACATGTTAACCTTGCCGACCATTTCTTTGCCTCTCACCATAAAAATCGCCTTTTTTAAAGTAATCTCGAAAAAATAGGTTGTGCTTTAACCCATTCTTAGGATAGTCAGTAATAAAATGTTAAAACTCGTACTTGCGGTCTACTCAAATGCTACGTTACTACAAATTGTCTATTTTTTGGATTGTAATTTGCATAAATATTAAATTTTTACTAAGACTGGTTTGCTTAGGTATTCAGAAGTTGATACTTTGACATCTAATTTGAAATGCTGATATAATATAGATGTGTACATTAACATGCTCAACTAACAACTGAAGTGCTATTAGGTTTTATGCTTGCTTTGTTTAATAAGGTAACTTGATACTACCGTAGAATGGACCTGTTCAGGTTAATGTTAAGAAAGATTTCTCATTGAGTTTTAATAGGCGAAATAAAAATAATCAATTTCCTTAAACGCAAATTAATCTTTAACTGAAACTAAAGCAGAATAAGGGACGTCTAATCATTATCTTTGTATTGTCAAAAATTGAACAGTTATAGTTGGCAAATAAAATTTAGGTAGGCCGCAAAATCCATTATTTAAGGAAATGAAATGGACATAAAGCACTAAATGCAGTCCAATTGCAACGAATGTGCGTCTTCTTAATCCGTTAAATACTTGATATTTTACCTTTTTCATATTTTAGGTATTCTGAATGGCGTAATTTCAACAGTTAAGGCTGACCAACCGAGACATCTAAACAGTTTCATATTTGACTATTTTAGACACAAAACTTTATGATCGAAGGCTCAGTCTAATGTAATCTTCTATCAATTTTTAATTTTTAAAAAGAAGTCCCATGATTTTATGCCTAAAGTTATGAATTTTGTCCGTTGAAAATTTACTTTAAGGGTAAAAACTCCATAAAAAATTATCATTTAACCAAATCAAATTACTACGACAAACAATATATTTTGACAATAGTGTTCGAAATCTGACAAAATAATATATGAAATGTCAGAAGGAATTCTATTAGATGTTCTCGAAGATTTGAAAACAGAGTAATTAGGTGAAACAAAGGTACATTTTTTCTGGTTTACATGATTAAAACCCCAAAAGATTTGACACTTGATTATGAATAATTTACTGTTTTGAGATGAAAACAGTGATAGACCAATATCGAAAAGCAAAATGAATTTAAAACTATGATATGGCTTGGTCGGATTGCGGTCAAATGATGACTTTTCCATTACTAAATTACAAATGTACATGGCTCCACGAAGACAGACGTGATTTTATCCAATTTAACATGTTTGCATTATTCCGATAAGAACATCATAGTAATTCAAAGGACGTTGCGAGTTTTCCTGTATCGATCTTGTCAAGTAACCATATCTTTATCTGTGACGTTTTCAGGAGATAGCTAGCATATTAAGCTTATTTTTTCTGATTAGATTTACCCATATGTTTACATTTTGCTTACAGACATGATAATTGTTTCTGTCAAAGCTTTGGACATAAATCTTTTTCTATTGCGTGCTTCATCAAACTGATGATTCAGACTTAAGCGCCCATATAAGGTAGTATGGGACTATGAAGGAGCAATTCCAGAAAACGCTGCTATAAGTCTTGTTGTAACCGACAGTCGCAATAAATACCAAAACAAGATGACAAGGATGAAACCAATACAAATGTAATTAATAACTTACAAAACACATAATCGATTCCTTAAAGACACGATTTAATGACAGCTGATTAAGAGATCAATAATGTTTATCACGGCTTCTCAATGCCTGTTTTTCTTGTAAATATTTTATGATTCTTCAAAAGTTAATGAAATTATAAGCTGACTAGAACAATTGATCTGTACCTGCCATGGCGATGTATATTCCATACCAGCTGTTACATGGTTAATCATCAAATTATACCTGTAAAGTAAATATATTACCTGGTAAGTATATAGGGAGAGTATGATTTGAGAGCCAGATACAAATCCAAGACTCGCCAGTTGTTTCTTAAAACATCAATTAGAAACCAACAGATTGGGGGTTGTGGTAGAAGTTTCTATATCGTATACGTGGACCACAAAGTAATTAACTTAAATGGATATTTCTATGAAAATGAAAACAAACAATGTTGATGTTATATTTAAAGTGTATAGGAAGATGGCAATAAAAAATTCACATTTAAATTTGAAAAACGTGTTTTCCTAGTGCGATATGTGTGTCAATGTCAAATATCTTGGTATGTTGAAGAAAAAATAAAAGATAAAGGAAGAAAAAGAGAAACCATTGACAATTTCATAAAGCAAAACAATGGGTAATAATAAGTATATATATACGATCACTGAATGGGAACAGAGTATTAACAGATTTAAAACATTATTGCAGGATTAGCTATAGATCGCAGCGCTAAATAGACTAATACCATCAAAGGAGATACAGATATAACACACGGGATTTTCCCAAGGACAGAAAGGAATAAACAGAGGTGATTAAGCAGATTATGAAACATATCAAATATATGTAAACAACTAGATCACTAAGACTAAAATTATTAGAGGTGAAAAGCTAATAACTGTAAGAATGTGGAATATTCCCAAATGTATCTAAAATAAGAAAAGTTGTATTAATGATTGTACTGGGGTTAGTTTTAATGATCATATTAAAACGGGTAAATACAACGTTAAAATTATAGAAACGGGTCAAAATCTATCAGACTGGTGAACACTGATTGGCAACTCTACAGATCTCATCCAGTTCTCACCAAACTAGAGATGACCAATCATGCAACCGTATTTTTTACCTGTGTGTTGAAAACATGAAGATAAATGAAAAATCCTATTTTTAAATAATTGCTCTAATTCTTAAATTGATCAATTATAAATTTTGATTTATAATTAAATATTAGCTTATGTCTTAAACTTAATATTTTAATTTGTTGATTCCACTTTCTTTTCCTGTCAATTGGCACTAGATCATGCATGTAAAAACAAAAATTACAATATTCTGGGAATGATCTTAAATTACTTGGTAAAAACCATAGTTTAATGTGTAAAAATATAAAATAAAAACAATTTCTTATCTATAACTTGGGAAAATAATGCAGTAGCTCCGCAACCCCGAGTCATGCGCGATATTTTTTGGTCACAGATGGAATTATGAACAGTTGCCAATCTCTTTATATATATATACAATGTATATATATTATAGGTGTCTCTGTATGGATCAGTGGACAACATAACTGTCACGGTTGTTTAGACGTTTAAAAAAGGCAAGTTTAGTTTTAGAACAATTTTCGAACATTGTTTTACACGTAGACAGTAACGATGTTAACAGCGATAAAATCAACAAAATTATATTTAAATTTTAGATTTCTGTTGAAAGTTTGTCTTGAACAATTTGATAGATCTAAAATATTATTTTCATCTATTTTACCTTGACCACACCAGAGGCCGTTTGTTCTGATATTAATATAAAATTACATGAACTTTAAATAAATGCCAAATGAATAAAAAGACAGCACATATAAATAAATTGGATGCTTCTGATTTTCCTTTTTTCTGTATAATGTGCTTTTTTACTGTTTATAATAAAATTCTATGATTACTTGTTCTTGAAACATGTACAAAATGTACATATACATATCTAATAAATATTGTTTTATTTTTTAGGCCGAATTCTACAAAGGAGAACACCCTTTAGACGTTTTCTCCAGAGAAAAGTAAATCTTTTCATGCAGTCCTAGATTAATTAAAGAGAAGAAAATCTCTTTCAGCTTTGAAGAGGGGTAAAGCTTTTAAAGGAAAAACATCTTCTCTTTGAAGATTATCCTACATTGGGTAGTATATAATCTCATGTAGGTTCATTTTTTTTCTTTAAAATCTAGCTTTAAGATATAAACATGTTGCGTTATTATATTATTTGGCGGGCTTGTTTGACCGATATGTTTTGTTTTCCGCCTTACTATGTATTATATGAGTTCGAGAGATAGCGAGTGTGAAAGTTTATAAATTAACATCATGTTTCTATTTTAGCAAAAACCTTTTATTTGCTATTTTGCTATTCTGCTATTTTAATATTAAATGTCGGTAAGAATTTCTTTTGAACCCCCTTGCTATATGTATTTCAATGCCGTCAACCAGGGGATCAAATGGAAGTCATTCATGTTAATGACATTTTTGTGCATCAATCTGTTGAATTTGTTTTAAAGTATACATATTATCATATGATCTCTCGTATGGGTATTTTACACTGGACTTTCAATAATGCAACAATAAAATAGTGGGACAGGATATTCATTTAAACAAATATTTTCAAGAATGGCTCCAAATAATGTCACGCTAAATAATATTTTATCGCGACCAGAAACTCTGCGAACAAGCGAAAATTCGAGAGTAACACAGCCATCGATAACATTTGCCGTCTGAACCGTGAACTCAAAGCTTGTTTCGAATTGTATACTCAGCGCTATTTGTATAACATTTATCAAGAAAGTCATTTAACATACACAGTTGTCTTTATTTGGGGCAATTTAGTTCGCAAGACAGTGGTATTCTAAGAGTTTTAAGGAATTAACCTTTTGATATAAAAGTATTGAGATGTGGTGCGGTATTTTTGACATTCTCTAGAACATTAGAACATTACACCCATTTCATTGCTATTAAACTGTTTTAACTTGTTATATATAACAAAAATAACAAAAGAAACTGACAATACAAGCCAGCAGTAGTAATAGAAAATATGGAAATCTATCACCAAATGTAAAATTATCAAACCTGTTTGTCAAGAAGGTTGTGTTCAAAGATATTCACCATTTTAGATAATTCTAGAAATAAGACAAGTTTTACAGCTACGGACAATTTCCAATCGCCAGTGGCTTTGACAAAAACGGAATTGGTAAGAAGTGAATGGGTTAATATTGAAATTTGTCCCTGTTTACATTTAGAAGTCTACAAAACCACACTAGTTTCATCTAATAATGTTGAATGTATTCATATCGAATCAATACCGAGATCAATGGAGACTCTTGTAGACGACTTCAATTGAAATACAAATGACAATTCAAAAGTATTCTGCAATAAGGAATTGAAATTGTCTTCGTTATGGAATACAGTCATTGTAAAATACTTTTCGCAATTCTAAGAATTTACTGAGATTTATTACACTAAACGTTTAAGTGAGGGGAAATTCAAAATACATTTTGTCTTTTATTGTTATTAACAAATTTTTGAACGTGCTTTATTCAACATAGATATGAACGCATAAAACACCACGAAAATGTTTAAACTAAACATTTGTATACCTGATAGATTTTATATTGTGCAAAGTTTGGTTCTGAGTTTTTTCATGCCTCTTTTTTTTTTTTTTCAAAATCGACAAATTTGTACCCAATTCTGTATCAAATGGGGCGAATTTTTAGTATTTTTACATTCAAAGCAATTTTAAGAGCCCTGTGACCGTCTTTGAACCATCTAAATTAATAAATCTGTCTGATTTTTTATACATATTTTTCAATAAAATGATGTAGGATTATAGATGTCAACAGCTTTTCATTTTTAGCCATAGTTTTTGGCCATAAACATGGCTTAACGACCCTTGTTCTTTGTTTGCTAATAATATATCCGCCCAATCTTCCTCTTATTTGACATACAACATAAAATAATCTAAAATGTGAACGTTAAGAAATGTTTTTAAAAAGACACAATTCAGCCACCAACTTGAACAATGGACAACATTAGGTTTTGAATGGGTTCCTTCTTCTAAAAAAGGTCCATTTAGAAACTTAAAGCGTTGATCGTGGCAATCAAACAAAATGCATAATTTTTATTTTGCTTCAAAACATGCATGTTTTAGGCAAGTTTTTATGTACAGATCGTTTTTTGAAGGTTTTAAACCGTTGATCCTGAATATGTCTAATTCTAGACCCCGAATTTTCAAAGACAGGTTTGTATTATAAGGCAACGTGTAATTGATTTTTTTGTATCGACGAGATTGGTTTTTCTTGACGCAGTTTATAAAAATATTTTCACCAAGGAAAGTGATGATTTTTCAAAAGGGGAGATTTTGGGCCAAATTCTCCCTTTTTTTAGGTCCATCTCGGCCAGATTATGTTCGACCAAAATCTGTATCAAACCTCTTAATAGACAAGAACTAAGTAGGAATGTTTATCTTTTCGAAAGGCTTAATGTTAAAGGCTTTTGAAATATAAAAATAGGAGATGTGGCGTGATTGTCCATGAGACACCCACCCACCAAATGACAGTAGAATTTAAACTTCTACAGGTCCCATTACCGCCTGTCTCATATAATATTACACTTGAAAAAGAGCAAAACAAAGGATGAAAACATAAAAACAGATAAAAAATGGTGACAGCAGGTAAAAATTTGTCGGCCGATACTAAAGTGTTACACAAAAATATCACATCTACTCTACGTATAATGAATTAAACAATCAGACCAACTTTGGTGGTATATTCCTTGCGTGATGATAGCATGGGTCATATCAGCACATCAATAATACAATAGTTAAATAAGAGTACTTACTGAATTATCACTGTTGTTTCCTGGCTATATCAATCCATAATATGCACAATCGATACTTCAATAACGTCCCAACATGTGTATCAAATCGCCATGTTTTGTAAGTACTATCACAATGTACTATCTATCTCAAACATCGAAAAGATAAATGCCGACTGTGATATGTAGATTATAAAGGGAATCAATGTTATTGATTACGAATCATTTGAGAGTTATCGTTTGTTATGATGAAATACTTCCACAAAATAGAAATTAATTTGATTATTGGCCAATGAAAAATTAAAACTGTATTGTAAGTGGTTTATAAGGAAGCAGGTATATTGACTGCAAAGCACGGTGAACGTAATGCTCTAAATCAAATTACTAACCCGCATGACTTCATGATTATTTGCCGCGATTGAGGCTGACAATTATACTAATGCAAAACTTCCTCTCTGCTTAAAGTCAACATTAAGCTGAGTATCTAAAACAAACAAATCTTGTTACAAAAATCAATCTTAACATTTCAGAAACCAATTCTATAAGCATTTTACATTTACGCATTTCCGTATTGAAAAAAAACTGCATATTTATAACGAAAGTGTCAATATCAATGATAAATGGTGACAATTCATTTTTATCGCAATCGATTATTAGCAAAAAATGTGAAATTCAAACTATTATTTCACTGAAGCCCTATAAAAATAACGAGATATATAAATCTATAACATAGATAGAGTGAAATTTTGACTGCTTCGATTGTTAATCCAGTTTCAAAATACAAAATTATATGTTGAGTAAATATGGAGAATTTTGGTATGTTACATATTCATTTCAAGGAGTTACCTCTCACCAGTAACATTAGAACCAAAACATTGTCTAAGATTCAAACTTGGGAATAATTGACATACACGAGAAAAATAGAAAAAAAGAAAAAAACAGAGAAAGAGAAAGAGAAAAAGAAAAAGAAAAGACATGTTCTGTTTAGATAAGTTTCAGACCTATTATGATCTATAATATTTTATTCAGACTAGAACTAATATAATAAGTCCCTTTAATAAATGATCAGGTACCCTACAGCCACGTACATCCAAATCCGTGACCCTACCCCACAGTCTTTCGACAGCATTTTTAATTATAAAGGACAGATGTTTTCGTATTATTGGCTATATGTTATTTTCTAGATGTTTCAAGTCTACTTCATCAGGGGACCCTTTAGACATCTAGCTTAGTTTTATATTATAAATACAAAACTACTAGTGTTGAATAAATATGGAGAATTTTCGTATGCTTTATGTACAATTCAAGGAGTAACCTCTCATCAGTAGCATTAGAATCAAAACGTAGGAAGTCCAAGATTTAAACATAGCAAAAGAAGCAATCAAATCCAAACAAATCGAAATTGGAAGCCAAATCCGACGGCAGGGACTTCTACTAAGTGCAATACGTTTCGAGGCCTTTCAGTATTTTAGTATTAGATTTTATTATATAGTCACCTAGATTCTTATGTCTGCAATAGTATGTTATTGGATTTCAGTAAAAATTTGTCTTCATTCCTCCCCTCCTTTAAGTTCATGACAGTGTTTTCTTACATCCTAGTTTCCCAATTGAGTTATAATGCTTTGTAATTAACACTGGAAATATTTTGTTGTTTTTCTCACTGTTTTGTTGTGTTCTTTATAGGTTCTGACGGGTTCGATTAAAGCCGAATTCATGTGTTTTTGTATTTCTTGTAGTTTGTATCTTCTTTGCAGCCAATGGGTTAAAATAAAATAATTTTCCTTGGACGTTATCTTAATGACGGTCTTTTGACATACATGGGCACAGAGGAACTCGGTAGTAATTGAACTGTTCAGAATCGCTAAATCACTCCACAACCTAATATAATTCACTTATGACATTTCAAAAAATGAAACTGCATAAGTAATATTTAATGGGAAAAGACTCCAACAAAGAGGAATTTTAGATATTAGAAGCTGTAGAAAGCCTTCTCATATTCATTAACATCTTCACAGATCATCGTATCACAATCATGCAGTTTTCAAAGGTTTTATAAAAGGTGAAACAATAAGACATATTAGAAATAACAATAATGAACAAACATTGCAAAACATCCTGGACCAATTTAAAACCCATTTCATGCAAAGAGGTTACAAATTACAAGAAATACAAAACACAAGAACTCGGCTTTATATCAAAGCCGTCAGGATCTATTAAAGCAAAACAAAATACATTACCACAAAACTCTATGTCAGGCTTTTGTGGACTGTGATTTTCGAGCTATATTTAATTATTTGTGCGTTTCTGCCTTTTTATGCATTTTAAATCAAAAGAAAGAAAAAATATTTCACAGTTAACGATTTATGTTTTACACTATGCAACAACGTTTTACATACTATTATCGACCCCTGAAATTCTCTAAAAAGATTTAACATTGAGGGTCGGCCATCTTCGTTTTTGGCGGGAGCGCTTGAGTTTGACCTAGATAAAGTAATTTAAAAAATTGCGCAGTTTTCTTTTGTTCGGAATTTATCTCGCGATTCATATTAGAAGAATTAC
>JARWCS010109988.1:0-15039 GCA_034783895.1 Geukensia demissa | reverse complement strand
AACATTGCTGCTTTAAATACATTTTATCGTGAATTGAAAAAAAGTATATTTGAAAAAGTTAATGAAGGTTCAAATTATACTGTATTTTAAAGACCATTTCTTTATAATTTAAAGCTTATTCTTTATATTTTAGGAGATCAATATTCTGTATCTTTATTTTTTTAGACAATTATTCTGTATCTTTATATTTTTTTGGCCATTATTCTCTATTCTGTATACCCCATCCACACCCTCTTATACAGGGTTGTAGTGTTTATTTGCAATACATACATCATGTACTGTAATGCTTTTGTGGAATTCTCAGCAAATATCTTACTGGCCGAGCTAACATTACTTCAGTCTTTTTCAATAGGTTTTCCTCGTGTTGACTTGTTCATTATGTATCTGTCTCTTATCAACTAAATTTTTCTTCACATAAATAATATGAAGTCATGAAATTTAAATGATGAAACAGTGTGATAGGTGGATGTCATGCACATAAAATGAGGTGAAACTGACTTGCAGATCATCCTAGGTTTGATATATATATGGATGCTGAAATTTATGCAATTTTTTTCTATAAAAGCTATCACCGTAAAAATGAAGACTGATAAATATTGTATTGTTTGCCTTTAAATTTGATTAGTCCTTGAACTCAAAGTTTTACTTCTTGGATCACAAGTAACCACATCCATCTAAATTAATGATAATTGTAAGTTCACATAAGGTAATTGTGACATTGGAAATGCAAGAAAAATTTAACTGATCTCAATATGTTTCAAATATTCGAATGTTTTGAAGTGGGTGTCAAACATCTACATCTAATGCAATAAAGTATTTATAAAATATTTTGTGCATAATATACTGTGTAAAACTAATATTTCTTTACTCTGCTAAACAGGTCAGATAATATATTGCAGAGTACTTTTGTTTAATATTTTTCATTATAAATTCATTGGAATGACGGATGGATATACATTGTAAAAACCTGTCTTTATCTTTTATACACTCATTGGCACCTCAAAAATATCTCACATGTGGGAATGCTCAGGATGAATAAGAATGACAATTATTCCAGGGCATTAAAAATCATATCAGATTGCACAGCATGTCTGATTGGCTTATCTTATTCTTGGATACTGACCTGATCATGCCTGGCAAGTTCTTTTATTACAGTAGTAAACATTTCCTTGTGACCTGATATCAATACAAACTTCACCCCTTCCACAGAATAGTTTTTGTCCAGTAATCTCTTGTACATATGTTCAACACACTGAAATTAAACCAAATATCCTATTATTTCCTGTCAACTATTCTGGTGTCTTTGAAATAACAAACCAAGTGAATAAGATGACATTCAATAAATATAGTAGGTTTTTGTGGGGTTTTTTAAAATTTCTTTTTTGTTTTAATTTTCACAGAATTTTCTAATTCAAATTATTAGTTGGTACCTTGAATGTCAGACCAACAAAAAAACCTTTAGAAGCTCAGTGGGATGAGTCTGCATTGCTCATCTGTGGGGACATTAAACGTTTTACAAAGAAACCTTCATCCAATCTGGTCATATCTATTTTCTTTTAGGAAAATGAAAAGAATTTTAATAACAAAAGACTTCAAGCTGTTCTGGATTTTCACTTTAATTTGTTCATTGGCTCAGCCAATCTGAAAAAAAAAAACAGTTTCAAAGTGGGCCATGTTTGTTATATGACTGAAGAAAATTAAATATTTTTTAAAGGACATTCCTGTGAAGATTCCTCAAATGATTTGGTCTCACAGTTTCAAACCCACCAATTAATTATTGCCATTTCCTGTCATCTTTGATGTCTGATAAAAAACAAAAGTGAAGCTTTCATGATGGACCTTATAAAGGTGGTTCCTTAAAGTTTGGCTCTATTTGGCTTGGCATGGAAGTTAAAAAGAAATAAATGTTTTTATAGATATCAACCAATCAAAAATTAAGAATTTCCAATGACAGCCATGTTTGTTTTCTGATCAAGATGAAATTAATAATTTTTTTCCTAAAGATTATTCACAAGTTTTAGCTTTTCAGGCTATAGGTTTAAGAAAAAGTGACATTTGAATATTAACCAACCAGAAATTAGAATTAAATATGGTCGCCATATTTGTAAGGAATTTATATGCAATTTTTACAGAGGTGTTTCCTAGATGCTTAATGCCAAGTTTGGGATTATATTTCCTGAAGCTTTCAGAGAAAAAAAAGAGCTTTAAATGTTCAACCAATCAGAAATGAGAATTGCCTATGATGACCATGTTAGTAGCTAGAGGTCATTCCAAAGATGCTTCAGACTAACTAAAAGTTCATTTGGCACAGTGGATTCAGAGAAGACGATCAGAAACATGAACTGTCTGTAGCAGTCATGTTAGTGGACTGATCAGGAAGATATATGCAAACTTTATAAAGGCCATCCAATAGATGCATCAGTTCATGTTTCAACTGATTTTGTCCAGTGGTTTCAAAGAAAAAGATTAAAATGTAACAGTTAATGAATAAATGGAAGGAAGACAGATGCAGAGTGATGACAAAAGCTCATATGGCCTTTTGCCAGGGGTACTGAAAATCATTTTTCTGAATGACTTAAAGGCATAGCATTACAGATATCCTGACATCACAAGTTTCTTGAAACCATGATGTCTAGACAAGGTTGTTGACACTTTGGTCATGTATGAAAGGCCATCTCTGCCAATATCCAACTTTTTACATCATTGCTTAGGTAGTAAACTGGAAGGGAAAGTAACATGGGCTTCACTCATCAGATGGTAAATTAATTCTCAGTACTTAAAAATCAGTTAATGCTTTTTAGAAGCTATGTTTTGACAGAGCAAGCAGAAAATTATGTAAATCCCCACTAAAATTTCTACTATTTTGGTTCCTTAAAATTTCATTGTCAGAATTTTTGATAAAGCTTCAGCTTTAAACAACAAAACTGGACCAAACCAAAGCTGGAATTGCAGGAAAATTATTCCACTGTCATATGAAAACTGTCTAATAAACTTTAAAATGCATGCTGCACTGTTAGCTTTATTTAACTGAAGACTGGACCTAGGCCAACGATAGTGGAAATTTGCAGTGTAAGGTTTAAAAACAGAAAAATCTTAACAATATGAAGTTGAAAGTATACAAAAACAGGAAACCATACCTTGCCACTGTTTTAAACTGTTGGCGAGTTAGATGCAGACATGATTTTGCCAAGGTAGAAATAAAGCAGAAATGGGTTATCGGAAGCTGAATTCTATGTGTAATTAAGGATGAAATAGGGGAAAATCCTGGTTTCTAAAAGCAGAATTCCGCTAAAAAGCAGGAAAAAATCATGTCTGTGTCATACTCCAAAAAAAAACCAAAAGGTTTGAATTACCTGCTGACTTAAAGTGTAACTCTCACTAATGCTGCTAAACTTTGTAATAACCAATGATACAGTCTTAATGTCTGTTGTGTTAATCATGGCAGAAAACACATTTACCCAAACATTGTCTGTAGGTTCACTGAAAATGAAAGCACCAAATTAAATCCACAAACATTAACCTACATGTAAATATATCCAATCTTACATTCAATCTTGTAAAGGATATTTAGTGGTGCTTGGAACCTTAACAGGAAAAAACTAGGATATGAAGAATGTAGTATAACGTATTTTTCATTGCAAAAATAACATGATGAACAACTCCTTCGTAAGTTTTCCTATATTGATACTGATGTTACACAACAGGTATTGGTCTCCTGATAAGTTTCAATCAATACATGATAAAACTCCACAGTAGACTTTCTTTTAATCAAACAATACTGCCCAAGTGGTGTAATGGTTAGCGTGCTTGCCTCAAGTGCGACAGGTTGTGAGTTGGATCCATGGCCAGGTCAAACCAAAGACTTTAAAATAGGTATGGCTGCTTCTCTGATTAGCATTTAGGGGTAAGAGCAAAAAATGGTCAGCCCTAATCAGAATCATGTGTCTAGTTTAAGTGACATGTCTTCCTGCTGACTGTTGCTTTTGTGAGCTAGCAAGTTAAAAATCCAGCTCAGCTTGTTTGTCTAATACAAAGAAGGATTCATTTATCATCATTCATTTATATGCTCTTGTAGTGAATATGCATGAATTATTTGCCAATGAACATTAACAACATTCAATCAATCAATCAATTAATCAAACAATACAGATTCAAATGTCAACCTCCAGCAGAACAATACCTATTATATTATTATACAATATCAGTCTCATGTATAGGAGATTTAACACCTGTTCATTCATCAATATAGTATAAACTAACTAAGGAGTTGTCATCTCCCTAGAACCTTATATCATTGATACCATAATAACACATAGTGTCTGCTTCATGCTACTATTGAAGTCAGAGAAACTGCATACATATATATATATATATATATATAGATATTCAACATTTACAAGGGTATTTATCTAATTACAATTCTTATCTTCCTTGATTGCTCATGTAGATCATCCATAATTTTCATATAAATATATTCACGATTTTTATAATCCCGGATGCAACCCTAATTTGTATGTTTTTGTAAGAGTTATGTCCCATACAGGACGGTGTCTCAATATAACTGTAATGTGAGAAAACCTTAAATATTGCTATTTTTCACATAATCTATATTTACCAAGAGAAAAAACCAGTCTGATGTGCATTGATAAAATAAACAAAAATATTGACTTTTGCCTTAAGTTTGTAGCTGAAATTAAATTAAAAAAAAATTAAAACCTAAATTTCACCATTATAGCTATATCAATGTACAATCCCATATGGGAGACAACTCTTACAAATCTAGAGATACGAAAAGACCAAATTGTTAATGGTGCAATTATTTAAAAAAAAAAGTATTTGGGCATAGAACTGTAAATCTTTGACTTTATCAAATGATTTTAAGTCTATCAATTTTCTATATAAGCAATGTACAAGCAGTTAAATAAATTAAGATAAAAGTAAAGGGCTCCTAAGAACAACAGTGCATAGATTTGATACAAAACCTTTCACCTTTATAATTGTAAGCTGGTATGTACATTAAAGGTGTAACTGTTACTGTATCAATAATGTAACTAAATCAAAGGATGCTGAGAGATTTATCTTTAATATCAATTATCTTTTAAAAATGAAATATTCATGTTGGATAATTTCGAAACAGTATGTTTTACTTACTTCAACACAGAACAAAAACTTACCCTATGGTTTATACTTTCTATTGTAAACTGAACAATAAAATAAACCAAACAAAATCACCATAATTATGAAAAATTATGACTATATAAATTTTTTCAAGTTAGTTTCCTTCCAAGAAACATTATAATGCATTATAAATCAACATTCTTACCTGCTGTTTGCAGCTTTCAATGGTGGCCATATTTGTAATAAGTCACAGATTGAATTAAAATGACTGTACATTGAACTCTGGGATAACAGTTGTAAGAAAAGTTTGTGTCTGGCATTGTCTGTGCTGATATCAGACTCTTTTAACTGAAAAAAGTTACAACTAATGTTGTTAATATATGACTTACAGATAGAAATCAGCCTTATGCACTGCCTATACATGTACCTGTATCATTTTCTTGAAGCAAAACAAAGTACATGTACATAAGTGACAGCCCTGTAAGACAAGGGAATTTTCTACAATTATGTCATTCCTAAAGTTTTTTATGTAAACATACATAAGGTTTAATCCAGTAAAGTGGCACAGTCACAATTGATTGCATCTCAATAGCTTAATAAAAAAAGTAAGCCTGGTGTACTGAAATTATTTAAAACATTATATAGGTTTCTTTAGTCCTGTCTTCAAATTTTTTTAAATATGTTGGAATCATTTTTTTTATATTTTAATTTGCAAAGTTGAAAGTTCCAATTTCAAAAGGTATATTTTTTGTTTCCTAAATCTTTGTTTAGATCAAAACCTTTGTTTTATGCATAACCATAATAAATATAAATCCAGAAATACAGTTGTTATGTTAAAGACATGATATCAGACAGTCAGTTAAATTAACTTCCAAATGCCTTCAAAGGCTACATACATTTATGTTTTTTTATATGTTTGTGTTGTACTTTGGACAACTTTTGTAATTTTTGTGGTCCCTTCTAATTCATTTTATGGAGGATTGACAGTGTTCATTTTATATTGGTCTTAGACATTGATCTCTCTATTAAACTGTAAGTTGCAAGGAAAGATGTTTGTGAAAAGTTTTTGGGCTCTGTACTTTGGAAGGTTACCATATTTCCATTGTGCCTTCCCCAAGTTCCCTGATTAACATCCATATAATACCTCTATATTAAACCATGTTGCCTTGACAACAGCTTCTGTTCTGTATAAAGTCAACAACACCAAATCGTCTTCACTTAACTGGAAACTCTGAAACAAATATATCAAAAGTCTTAATGTAACAACATTTATTCATCATTTTACAAAGAAACTCTAAGACAGCATCTTAAATTCATTCCTCCTTTATAATAAAACTATAAAAAATCAAGATCTGATTGCAAACAAAAAGTATGATATGTCTACTCCCCATACCAAAATTTTAAAGTTAAATAAATATTCAAGATATTCCTAAGACAGTTGTCTGTTAAACAATGGCAATAACAAGATGAATTTTTTCTAACATCCCCCAACCTCCTTGATTCAGGTTAGCTTAAAATCTAAGATGCAAAAACATGAACATTAATTGTTTTACCTTTTCTACAATGTGAAGTACATCGAGTCTTGGTTTAACTGCCACACTGCCATCAGAACAGAAAGGTCGTAGTAAGGTCATAACATCTTCAGAGCTTACTAAATCACCACTACAATGGATACAAAATCAGGCAAACAATTTCCAGATAAGCTGCATATTTGTGTGTCTGTGCAAATATAAGCAAACCGAACAAATGAAATTTTAAGTGAGGTAAGTACCTGAAGACAGTGTAGAATATACAAATGAATTGGCTTTGTTGTGTTATTTGTTCTATTTTCCTTTCTGGTTACACAAAGAAACTATGTTTGGTTTTAGCAAGTGTTTCGATTCTATCTTATGGACCTTAATAAAACAACATCAATCAGGACTGGATTAGGTGATTTCTCTGCACGTATAGCAATCCTGATCAGCAATGTTGATGTGGGTATTTATAATATTGTAAGCAGTAAAATACTTAATTTTTCCAGGTAAGATAAAACTTGAAATTTCACAGGTCAAATAAACACAGTTATTTCACTCTAGAAAGTGATGTTATAACCAACTGCTATAGAACTGTCAACACACGGTCACATAAAATGGAGCTTATTTTCATTTCTATGGATCACACATTACTATAAGCAGTAAATAAACAGAATCACTAAATTTTGCATTTAAGCATTTAAATACATTTTTTCTACAACTGGTGACTGAAATTCATTAATCAATCACTAGTGTATTTACTGATATTTCTGTCATTCATTGTAGATTGAAGTTATTCAAATGCCAAATACAGGTATATTATATCCAAAAGATATGGAACAGAAATCTAAATCTGAGGTTTATTACAGCTTGTATTCATGTGTACCTAAGTCCAAGTCCTTTATTACTGATGAATAATTACAACTTTATCTTACAATCTCATTATATTAAAGGGATATGATTCCTACCCCTGGTTCTGATGTTCTTCAACATTCAGTACAACTTTCTCAAGTTTGGCAAGTATTTCGTCTTTATTGGTAAGGCAAGGGTCTCTGTAACAATAACAGTAGTATAATATAACGTGTTAATCATAATGGGGTATTTTCAGAAACCTTCAAGTCTGATTTGTTTTAACTGAACATATCTATCTACAAGACTAATTTTAATTCTCAAATGCTGAAACCATAATCAGATTACTGATTGCTTCATACCAGTTATATGAAAAAAAATCAAAACAAAGATCTCTTTATAATTACGGTGGAAATTTAAAATTTCCTGATTTCTTCCTTAAGATGTTAACTTTGGTTAGCAAACTCTTCCATTTATGTTAAGCTCATTCCAGATTTAAGTGAAATTCAACAAGGAATTGCTAGAGATCTTGAAATGGTATAAATGTTTGAAAACATGAATATAAAAAATAATGAAACATTAATTAAAAAACATCAACAACAAGTTGATTCATTCATTTGGACTACATAATGGTTACCTTAATAACTTTATCATGTGATTTATAGCTTCTTGGAGTGCAGTATGTGGTGTCCATGGTGACACTGTAAACACTTCCATCATGTCTTCTATCAATTCTACTGTATAACCATCCTCAATCATGTCACAGTACAATTTCTGTAGCTGAAAATTTTGGTACCAGTAATATTAATTTAAACAGTACTGTCCATCAGTTTTACTTTATAATCATTCTATCAATTTCTATGCCATAACTTTTGTAAAGTTGTGTATTCAGTTAAACTTGCCTCCAGTCCAAGAACCAGTTTAAAATGCAAGTGTCCATCCAAATGACATACATTTATATAATTTGCCTGTTTCATGTTGTTTTACGGGTCATAAAAATAAATCTTGCGTTTTAAGAAATACCAGTAATATGAAGATGACTATAACAAGAAAAGAGGAGACAAACCACCAAAAATTAAAATGGTTGCTACAGAAAGGTACATTCTCAAAACATCCACACAAGACTTTGACATATGAACTTGCTCATTTTATTATTACCAAAAGTTAAAACATCTTTCCTACTCAATTTTATCAAAATATCATCATATCTTATTTTTCCAGGAAATATGGATCATAGTAATTTTATTTCAAAAACTGAAGTAAGGTATAATACTGTCTGTATTCTTCCGGGATTTCCCTTATTGAGCCCTTCAAAGACAAGAATTATGGGTAAAATATTACCCACAATTCTTCCTTCTTACTGAGGCTAACGAGGGAAGCTTTGAATTTACTTTCGTGAATGTTTGCTGCGGGAAAAATAGGGAAACGATGGTCAAGTTAGTTTCCCGTAGAAAATATGAGTGCGATCTGTGGGCTTCTATAGATGAGTTTGTTAATCCACATAACAAGAAATTCAAGATAAAGTTAATCATTATAATAATCAAACTAGTACACTTGTACAAAACGCAAAACTTATAAAACAAAGTCAATTGAAAAAAGCAAAAAAGTCAAACACGGCCTCTGGCATTCCGATCGACCAAATCATCTCATCTGTACATGGCTTGTCCATTCTCAGGCTTTGTGACCCCTGAAACAAGAGGAAAATCATAAATATTTCATTTAACCAGCTATCGAAACATAGCAGCATGTGTGTGCGTGCGTGTGTGAGTTTTATGAGTTTATAATTACATGTTGTTTTTGTTTTTGGTTTTTTTTTTTTTTTTTTTATATATATACATTTTTTTTTAATTTATTTATTTATTCATTTTATTTTATTTTTTAATTATTAATTTTTTTTTTTTTTTTTTTTTTTTTTGGGACAGAGAGTGGTGGGAATTAGTTATACCTTACTTCAGTTTATTCATAAAATTATAATTTCATTGCGTGCGCTAAAGCGCACTTATAAAATTTTCAATTTTATTTCAAAAACTGAAGTAAGGTATAATACTGTATGTTCAAAGCTGTTTCAAGCTAATTTAAGAACATTTTCAGTGAAAGTGTTATGTGATCCGACAATAGTCTCCCTTCGATAAAATTTCTCAAACGTAGTTTGTGACTTCCAATTTGCGGTGTTCAAAATCTGTTTAACAGAAACACCTTTTTTAATTGCTTTCGATGTTGTCGCGCCTCGAATCGAGTGAGCTTTGAAAATTTCATCATCAATGCCCGCTTTCGACATAAGCCGTTTAAGCCAGTTTGCTATATTACATGTACGAACTGCTTTAAATGGTCGAATGTAACTTATAAGAAGTTGGGTTTCTGAGCCTCGAATTGACTGAGTTCTGTCTAAATATTCAATCAAACATGACCTAACATCAAGTTTGGCTTCTTGAAATTTCCTAAATTTAATCTCAATGGGTGGCATACCTGTTTTTCTACCCTTAGTAAGTTTCGCTAACGAAAAGGTAACTTCGTTTTCAGAAATTTTCATGAAATTTATGTCAAGTTTGTGAATTTCTGATGTTCTGCAAGCAGATGTGAGCGCAAGCAACATTGCGAGTTTTACTGACAAATCTCTGATGTGGAGAGACTTATTTTCGGGTTGCGTGTTCAAGTGTCCACATCCCAAGTAAAGCCATATCTTGGCTGTGGGGGTCTTTCATTAAAAATTCCTGTCATAATTTGCTTAATCAAAGGATGTTGGGCTAACTTTTGCCCCCCAATTTCTGTATGTAGACCAGATATTGCAGATCTGTAATTGTTTACAGTCCGATATTCGTACCCAGATTCAAAAAGAAATGTTAGATAGTTTGCTACACATTCCACAGTGGCCTGAAAGGGATCAATTTCCCATTCGTTACACCAGCTACTGAAGTGTCTCCAGCAGCTGTTGTAAGCGATTTGAGTTCCCCCACGCCAAGATTTGACAAGTAGCTCGGAAGCTTGCTTTGAAATTCCCTTTGTTTCGCTGTTACGCCTGAAACTTTCCACGCCACTAGCTTCAGTGCGTTTGTTTCTATTAGTGGGTGAGGGTTCCCTGTCAGATCTATAAGAAGGTCCCTCACTGGGGGCAACAAAATTGGTATTTGAACTGACATACTCAGTAGCATTGGGTAATATGGCTGTGTCTGCCATGTCGGTGTCACAATTACTATTTCCGCCGATTTTTTGGCTATTTTCGCTAGACTGCGAGTTATCATGCAAAAGGGGGGAAATGCATAACCCTTTATTTCCGACCAAGGAATCTGAAAGGCGTCCGTTGCCATCGCGTAAGGATCCGGTCGCCAACTGACATATTTCTTCAGTTGGGCATTCAGTCTGTGTGCAAATAGGTCTACCTCCATTGTCCCGAAAATTACATTTAACTGATTGAAAATCTGACTGTTCAGTTTCCAATGGCTCGAGCTCTCTGTGTGGCGAGACTCCCAGTCGGCCGCGCTGTTCAAACTCCCTGCTAAATATTCAGCCGTTAGTGAAATGTCTTTTTGTAGACAGTATTCCCAAATTTCGCGACTGATTTTTGTCAGAATTGAGGATTTTGTGCCCCCCATTTTGTTTACGTGGGCCACGGCAGTAATATTGTCCATTTTTAGATGGATATGTATGTTTGTTTTTCCTTTTGTTACTGATTTTAGGGCTAATTCTGCCGCCTTTAATTCCAGAGCATTTATGTGAAGTCCCTTTTCTTCTGGACCCCAAGGACCGCCCATTCTTGAACTTTTTTGGTTCAGTGTAGGACAGGACGCCCCCAACCTTTTAACGATGCGTCTGTTTCTAGGATTAGATCTGGGCCGGGTGTTATGATATGTTTTCCGTTCCATAACCGGAGGTGGTGAATCCACCACCGAATTTCCACTCTGCACTCGGTCGGCAGTGTGACAAGCGTCTGGTAATTGGGATTGTGTAATAAAAACTTTGTTTTTGTCATTTGTAGCTCTCTTACATACAGAGATGCTGGGATTACAGCTTCTGCTGTTGCCGTTAACATACCTATCAAGCTTGCTAGTTCGTGAATCGAGCATTTGTCGTTTGACAAAATTGTCTGACATTTTTGAACTATTCCCTGAATTTTCCTTTCTGGGAGATAAATTTTCATTTCTATTGAATTTATCGTCATGCCAAGGTAGTCTAACACTTGTGTAGGGACTGTGACCGACTTTTCCCAATTTATTAACCACCCCAAATGGTGAAGTAGCCAAACTAGCGTATTTCGATCCTTGATTAGGCCCTCCTTGTTTTGATTTAGGATCAAAATATCGTCCAGATAAATTATGAGGCGTACGCCTATTCTCCTCAAAATTCCTACAATTGGCTTCATTATTTTCGTAAATGTGCGAGGGCCCGACCCGAGACCGAAGGGGAGGCTCTTGTACTGATAAATTATCCCTTCGTGCGAAAAACGAAGATATTTTTTGTGACTGTCGTGAATCGGGATGCAAAAGTAGGCATCCTTTAGGTCCAGGGTACACATCCAGTCCCCCCTTTGAATCCTGTTTTTCACAGATTGGAAGCCCTCCATTTTGAAGTGCTGATACTTGACAAATTTGTTGAGACTTTTTAGGTTCAGAATTGGTCTCATGCCCCCATTTTTCTTGGGTCTTACAAAGAGGTGACTCAGAACTTGGTCTGGCGTCGGGTTGTTCACTAACTCTATGGCCCCCTTTTTTAACATTTCGTTTATTTCTGTGCTTATGCAAATATTTTCTGACTTTGAAAATTTTGGGGCTCTTATTTCCCAATTTTGAACTGGATTTTCCATGAATTCTATCACATAACCCTTCACATATTCCAGAATTTTGGGGTCTGTTGTAATTTTCTGCCAATTTGACAGGAATTCGCGTAACCTCCCTCCCAAGGGGATATGTGTTTGATCTACACTTTGAAATTGTATCTCCTTTACCGGAGAATGTATATTTAATTTCATGTTCTGAAATCTTTTTAGTTGTTCTTGAACCAGTAAAAAAGATATGTTTTCTGAAGCATACATACCTATTTCCACGCTTTGAGCCGTGCCCTCTGTTTCCTGAAGAGGCACCTCTCCCGAAGGACGAGTTTTTAGGGATGTCACTCTCCCTCCCAGCTCCACTCGTCTTTGACTTTCCTGTGTCTGAGCCGGAAGGGTCCGAACGAAAGGGCGGCTTCCCATGACGACTCTTCTTGGCGTCTCTCATGTCCCTGGCCATCTGTCGAGCCTTTTTTTCTGTTAGTAGCCTTACGTTCCAGGACTTTATAGAACTCTTCTCCAAAGAGCACATCTCCGGCATTAACTAGCAAGTCCTTGTTTTTCGACAAAGTCGATTTTGCCACTTTCAAACTACGCAGGATCTTGGCCATAAAGTTCACTCGTCTTTCGTAAAGACAGGCTACGTTTGTCTGACCGATTAGTAGAACAGTCTTTTCAATCAGACCGAGTAATTCGGTAATCTGCATTTCCGAACTTTCCTGACCCTGTCGGACACCGTCAATTTCAGTCCAGATTTTCAACAATGGCGCCATTGTCTGGACTAATTTCCTCTGGATATGCTTCAAACTATTGTCTTGGATTTTGAGGAACTTCATAGCCCTGTAATTGTCCACTAAATCCTCAATAAAATCATCCGCCTGTGGGGGCGAAAACACGTCGTTTTCGGGTATTGGTGTTTCATCAAACACTTTTGCCTGTAGACAGTCGTCGGTAACATAGGTATTGAAATACTTGTGTACGTATCTCTCCATGCTAGGACCTAGGGCAAAGTTTGACTCATCATTTAATGGATCAAAACGTTCTGTGTCAGAATCGTCGTTTGACACACTCACCACGCGGCGCCGCTTGTAATCACTCTCCCAGTCGGGATCAGAGTTATACTCGTCCGAACTGTCCTCATAAGGATCCGTTAAATCATCCTCGGACTCATCTTCGTATTCATAATCATGTTCCCTTTTTCGTTTCGGGATCCTGTATCCTTTTGGAAGGCTTATCAATTTCTTGCCATCTTGGCCATCATTATTCTGCCCGTCTGGGCTTCTCATCTTTTCTTTGGAGACATCGGTCTCACGATCCGACATTTTGAAGAAATTACAAATGTCTTATGCACTCTGTGCCAAAAAATCACCACCCTTTAGGGTTGCTGATGTGAAATAATTACGATGTTGAATGATTTTTGAAATAGTAAATTCAAAGATCGTCTGCACTCGGCAAAGCCGAAAGGAAGAAGGGAGAATAGTGGGTAATATTTTACCCATAATTCTTGTCTTTGAAGGGCTCAATAAGGGAAATCCCGGAAGAATACAGTATTATACCTTACTTCAGTTTTTGAAATAAAATTAATATGTTTGTCAATGTAACAAAAATAATTCCATTGGAATAGATAACTTTACCATCTAAATTTTAAGAAACTAAATGCCAAAATAATGAGAGTTCCTCTGCTCTTTTTAGAAAGAAATAAGACCAGAATTTAGCATTTTATACACATGCCCACCAGAATTGTGCATTGAGATAGTGTCGATCACACATAAATACATTTTAAAAGCCATTTGTGAATTTTCATCAAATCCTAATTACTTTCACCTGACTGTTTGAAAGAAAGTATGCGTCTATGAATCTCATTGCAAAATCAAGAGAATCCCCTTTTCCGCCAAATTCTCCGACGGTCATATGTAAATAAGTGACTGTGAGAAATTATCGTTATCTTATTTTACAGTCTATGTCAAATTGTGACAATTTAGACATTATGAAAGTGAGTAAGGCACTTCCTTATCAGAATAACAAGTATAACTCGCGTTTTGCATTAAAAGAGGTAGCGTCACGAAGGTCGTCGCATTTTGGTCCTTCAAGACAAAAAGGTCATACGATTTTAAAAGTTATTTTTCTACTTTTTTGAAATTTTCATATTTAAAGAGTACATCTTGTATACCTGAAAAGTAACAAACTTTACTCACTATTTTAACTCCAAACTCTATTTTAACTCCAAACTCCATGGAAAATCTGGGTATTCACTAGAATAGCTTATTTTTTGCATATTCACGTAAATCTTGTTTTAGAAATCATGGGCAGCATCTCCCGATAAAAGCTATTATAAAGTAAGCTGAAGATCTGGAAATTTATTTGAAGTAAAATCAAGCCAACCTTTGCCAACAAAATGTCTCTGAATGACAGTTTTACAATCCTTAAGCTAATTTATGACGTCCCAATAGCATCATAACAATAGACATATAAAAAATTATGCCTGTTAATTGTATTATTGGTCTTAACGCTACTGATGAGAGGTTACTCCTTGAAATGTACATGTAGCATAGCTAAATTTTCCATATTTATTTAACATTGGTAATTTTGCATTTTGAAACCAATGGGTCGATACCTCTGTTGGTGGAACATTGGTCCCCAAGGGTATACACCAGCCCAGTTGTCAGACTTGTCTGACATGAAATTTATCAAACAATGTTTTATATAAATTTGCTGCATTTGCTAAAATTCTAAAAGACTGAAAATACGGAAAGGCCTTGAAAAGTAACGCACTTAGTAGTGGTCCCTGCCGTCGGATTT
>JARWCS010109771.1:0-15041 GCA_034783895.1 Geukensia demissa | reverse complement strand
ATGTAGTTTAGGTAACCAATAAATGGTAGGGACTTTAAAATGTTCAGCAGGGGCCTTAAGCTTATCTGTGGAAGTAATGTGTCTGTCAACAATTGTCTCTCAACTAGTTATGGACCTGTTACCGGTTTTACCACAATAAGTTGACTTCTTCTCGTATTGACGTTCACCCGGATTAAATATTAAGTATTCCACTACGGGTGTTGCACGCAAAACAGGGGATGCTTACCCTACCGGAGCACCTGATTCACTCCTTATTTGTTAAGTTCGCGGATTTCAAGCCTTTGTTCCCTTTGTGTTCGTTTGGTCTTTTAGTTTGTTTCAAATTTGTCTCTTTGAACTAATGCACTTTTGATCTCTCACATGAGTATTCGACGCCGGTCTCACAAAACTGTCGTTATTTAGATTTGCAAGAGTTATTAGCAATATTGTCATGAAATTACAGAAAGTCAGAAAGACTGAAACAAATGCAACCACTCCATATTATTGAAAATATAGAAGAAATGATATTATTTATACGACGGTAAGGAACCCTGAATGCTGACTAAATGAATTTATAACAAAATAAAAAGATCTTGTGAGTGTGCATGGTCACCCTTTTCAGAATTGCATTCACTATTTTCTTGAATACCTTACGTGCAAGTAATCTACACCACTACTTTTCTCAGAATTGAGCATAAGTAGTATGAATTTGAATACACTTTTATCTGGATATGAAAATTAATCATAAGTTCAGAACATTATGAGTTTTCTGCAGTTTATTTATATTTATAAATTCAAACCGATTGGAATTGTAGAATGACCTATTATTCAAATTTCAAATTTTTCACAATCCTCTTATTTTCATTCTGTCTCACTTTCACTCCTTCTTCCTTCATACGACTTGATCGTCCTAATAAATATGCCTTTTATTAAAATTATTTCATTGACATTTTGGGCTTTTATAATAAAAGAAAAATCATTGTCGGATGTTATCCTCATTGTAAATTATTTTTGTAGAACGTACATAAAAGAAGAACAACATTAAATACGTATAATTTACAATGAGGTGATTTGAAAATAAAAGCCCAAAATATCAATATTTTGTTCAATGCCAATTGCAATAAATGCAATTATATTATCATATTTTTGCAAATGAAATATGTTTAAACTACAATTAGGTCGTATTGATTAAACTGTCCTCCTGTCTACAATATACATTTTTTCATATTGATTTATATATCATATGCACATGTATTTAATATTTAGTTCTTTATTCGACATTCTTCGTGTGGAAGGAGATAACAATTTTTTTCATAGCGTCCACGGACTTTTTGAAGCTCCCATGAAAGATAGGGAATTTCTGTAGATTCAAAGTTTGTATTCGCTCAAATACAATGTATAAACATTTTAATAGTCAAATGCAAAAATTGAACCTTATTAAGAGTCATATTATACGAGCGTTACACTAAAATGGGAGATGAAAATTCGAATCGAAGTGTAAACATTGAAATCAATATGGCCGCTTCCAATAAACAGTATGCAATGGCACTTTAAACAACTCCAAATCAAGCGGAAAGTGACAATAACCTTAACGGTGTTAAGCCTGTCTTCATTATCGAGAAAGACATATTCGATAATATGACCCTAAAGATTTTCTCACTCACACTGAACTGTACAAAGTAATCGGTGAGAGAATTGATGCTAGACACCTACAAGGGTTACACCGCGTTCGAGGTCTTCGGTGGATCTATCACGATAGAGAAGACGACAGAAATCTACTTCTAACAGAAGGCCTAACTGTCAGGAAAAAACATGTAACTGTGTACTCAAGAAACCCCCATGTAACAGCCAAAGAAAAACCTGAATGTTGCAAAATCCGTATAAAAAATGTGCCAAATTTAGCAGATGATGGGCAGATTTTCCTATTCTTAGTGGTAAGTAGGCTTAATATCCACAACTATCACAGAGAACGTCTAAGAGTCAATGGTTTTTTGACAAACTGTCAAACTGGTGACAGAATCTTTGGTAAATATCATGCTCTCCTGATATACAAAGGGCAAGTGGTCATTGACTCTAGGAAACAACAGATAAAATGCAACAAGTGGTCATTGACTCAAGGAAACAACAGATAAAATGCAACAAGTGCTTTGAAACAGGTCACAAGCAGTATGAATGCCCCAGTGATTGGACATGTAAGCAATGTGGTAAAACTGGACACAAAGCTGATCAATGTGAAGAAGGATTTGAGGAAACACAAATGAAGTGAATCAACATTCTAATGAAAGTCAACAAATGAAAGATCAGATTCAGTATCATACGAAACTGATGAGGACAAAGATATTCATCAGTCACAATCAATACTTCAAAATAGCAAAAAATCCTACCAATAACAACAAGTTTATAGAGGAATTGACTCCATCATTAACGGAAAATGATATGTCAGAAACAAACAACAGGAAATCAAAAAGGGTAACAAAAGCCTACGACCAATAGCAATGGAAAAAGGGTCCGCTCGATCAGTATTTGGACAGTAATAATAAAGAGGGAACCCCAAAACAGAAAAACAGCAAATGTCTAGCCACAACACCAACAGATGAACTGCACCGACGAGAAAGGGACACGAATAAAACAAAACTTAACACATAATACGTAAATTATATATTTCTTTTCCATTCCTGTTACATATTGATGAATGTATATAATCTAGTAATATCATTCCACATTCATATTTCATTTTTTTAAAAGTTTTACATTGGCTAAAATTGAGTTTTTTTTTTTTTTTAAAAACTCCGTAAAAAATATATAAAATTTAAATTTTTTACATATATATATAACATTAATTTTCAGATTGTATTTTCATAATAAATATATACGTTCCATTGACACATTGTATGATGAACTTATTAACATATACCATCACTTATTATTGTACTTTTAAAACATTATATAGTAGAACAAATAGAATTATTTACATCAATTCTAGAAATTGTCCTGTAAACAGAACCATCATGGCTTTCACTACTAATAAACAATCTATCCCAATGCCTATTGTGGCACATGTATGTAAACAAACCCACGTGTTTGTACTATTTTTAGAATAACAAAAACAATGACCGTTCTGATAAATCAATATGCTTACCACCTCATAAGCAACTGTCTATAGATTCCGATAATAGTTTAAAACACGAGAGTTGAATCATATATATATATATACAAAACATTGTGACTCCTCTATCCAATAGTAACTTCTAATTACCAAACATCCGCTAATTGTATATTTCAAGCAACTTCTTTCAGTTGGAAATCCACGTACCCAGATTTTTTAAAATCACCGTTTTTTTCGTCAGGGTCAATGGTCTAAATCTAGCTCAGCGCTATATTTAGCAACAGGTGGAAACCTGAAATACAAAACGGGTTTTACAACAATCAGTAAAAAATCAACATTAAACTCTCATTGTACTTTTTATCATTATTATATACCAATTCTTAGGGTCAGACCTAAAGCAAAGGAGTACATAGCAAATGATTTTTATGGGTTCACAAATAAAATAAACTATTGTTTTCCGATATTTATGACAGTGGTAAAAAGAACTTGTATACTTTATAATACATGTAATATAAATAGTAACTAGTCGAAGCAGCCACGCTGGATATCCCCGCGCTACTCTGGTGTTTAAATTTGAACATGAATATTATGAGATAACTTTTAATTTTCAAAATGAGGGAGTAGGCTGACCCCTAGGGATGCCCATGCATTTTTTTTTCATTCCTACTAAGAATATATATGGTTAATGGATTGGGATCAAAATGGTTTTTCAGATAATTTCTTATTTTAATAATTAGAGGGTGGGGTTGAACCCATTGGATGTCCAAAAAACATGCCTTCCATGCGCACTTAGAATATCTATGCTTAAGGGGTGAGGATCTGAACGGTTTTGAGATAATTTCTAATTTTCAGAATAAGGGAAGTGGGGCGGAACTCCGAGAATGCACAAGAACATTGCCTTATTATGTGGACTTAAAATACAATGTATATAATTGTGTAGGGGATTGGAACTGAACGTTTTTTTTATTATTTATGATTTTCAAAGAAAGGGGGCCTGGCCAGCTACGGGGGTGACCATAAAACCCAGCTTAAATAGCAGATAGATGATAGGTTGATGGCCAGTTGATCTAAAATTGTATTGACATATTTACCATAATGTAATTATGTACAATTTGGCTACTGTGTATCCCAACCCCTGAGGTCATTATCAAAATGGCGAAATCTTCGGCACATTCTATTTCTCAAGTACAATTACTAAGCCCTGGTCTGGTTCCGCTCTCATATAACCTCAGAGAAGTTGTGTGACAAAGGATTTATTTACCTTAAGGCCGTGTATCTTAAACCCTAGGGGCCATTCCAATTCTTCTTCATGCACAATCTACATCTCAAGTGCAATAACTGAACCTGTTTCAGTTCTGTATACCAAATTAATCTGGCATGAAAGGCATGACAAAGGAAAAATGTACTTTAAGGCTTCCTCTATTGCCCAGCGCCTGGGGCGACATAAAAATTCCGAAACCTTTTGCACAGTCCCCACGAATATTGATATTAATGTTCTAAATTTCATCTTCCTAATTCTGGTGGTTCCTGAGATTATCCTTGACATTAACATGATGAACGCCTTATGTACGTACGTACGACAAACAGAAAAATACGATCCCGCGCTATCGCTCAGCCTGTTTCGCTCACCGGACATTTACCCAAGCAGTTTCAGAAGAGAAGATTTTTTAATGAATCAGCCAATCAGACAAATAAATTATCAGGATCAGCCATGTTTTTGTCCAATAAGTACAAAATGAGAAAACTGTATAAAGAACATTAGACAGATGCTCCACAGCAAATATAAATCCAATTGGCTAAATGGTTTAAGTGAAAAAGATTTTTTTAATAACAGTCAATCAGGAACAAGAATCGTCCATGGCGGCCATGTTTTGACCGATTGGGACAAAACCAGAAAACTTTATAAGGAACCTTCCATAGATGCTCCGCATCAAAAGCTAATACTTTTGGTCACGTTTTTCAAAGGTAAAGATTTTTAAATTTTTTTAATGTGTCAGCAAATCAGAAAGAAACATCGTTCATGGCGGCCAGGTTTTATTTCCAATCAGGACGGAACGAAAGAACTCTGTAAAGGACCTTCTATAAATTCTTCCTGTAAAATTGGTTTCCAATTAGCCTAGCGGTTTCAGCGGATAAAAAGTTTACGGACTGACGACGGACGACGGACGCCAAGTGCTGATAAAAGCTCACATGGACTCAGGCCAGGTTAGCAAAAAATCGCCACACCAGTTCATGTTAGCCGCCGTTTGAAACCTACCGATGTTGACGTATCAGAAATTCAGGTAATAAACGAAGGTACTTTCTTCATGTTACACATACATAAAATCAAGAATGTTCAATTAGCAAATGATTAATATTACAATATTTTCATTATTTAACTTCATAAATTTGTGATGATATAAGTATAAAACTACTAACCGCATGAGACGATTGCTATTTGTTGGATTCTTTACCTGCTCTTTTGATCAACATTGACTATGACATTTAAATGATTTTATGCGAATAATGTATCTGTATTTTTTCAGATTGCATACCTGGACGCGATTTTCATTCAAGAAAAAACATCAAAGAAAATATAAAAAAATTCTTTCGAAAGAAGCTTTAAAATTTTGTTTGTTCTGAACAGGCAATCTGTTACCTGTGACTTCTGCAAATCGGTCATGGAAGATATAATGTTAAACAAAACAAACAATGGAGACAACTACGTTATTCCAGCATTATTATAACCATTAGAAGAATTGGAATGGCCATTATATCTTAATCAACTGAATACTGTTAGTTTCACAGACCATAGAACGAATATACCAGAAATAAAAAAACTGAAATGTATGGTTTTGCATAACGATGAAGAACAAAATGATTCCACAAGGAATTCCTAAGAACAATAAAGTTCGTGAATGTCTATAAACTTTATAATAATTTGAACTTTATCACAAAAATGTCCCTTGTTGAGTATATAAAATAGTTAAAAATAATCCAATGATCGAACTCATCAGATTTTAAATTATGATAAAATAATCTCTCAGTTATACATTTTGCATTATATAAAATATTTGATATAGACAAAATTTAAAGATTGAACAGAAAAAACATAGAATATATATTAGAAAGCCACAATCCACATCTTACATACGTTCATTTAACAAATGTTCAAACGTCCTGGTGATAAACTGCAAAGATATCTTCAAGATAGAGGTAACTATCATTAAATGTATCTGTTATGTCAGATTTAGAAAGATCTTTATTTCCCTCAAGGAACGAGGACGTGCTTGTCGTAAACCGATATGGATCGAAAATTTTGTTTAATAACAAAAAATGATGGACAAAAATACCAATAAAAATTTATATTAAAAGATATTTAAATAAGCTAAAACTTTTTTATTTAAAAATAAAAAGAAAGATTTTTCAAATAACGTCGTTATTCAGTAGTTTAACAGGCAAAATATAAAACCACAAGGAAGAAAGAACATACATAATATGAATAAACAGCATAAAGATCGATTCTAGTGCCATTATCAATGTGTCCTTGATTATGAACACAGGTGTTTTGCTTTTTGAAGGTAATTCAAATGACATGCAACGGTTAACAAATATTTATATATAAAAACTGTCACATTTTCTACAATAAATAGAGGTATTAATACTGTTTTGTTTACTTAATAAAGACGTAGTGGTAGACACAGCATATTCAACAAATATTGTGACGCAGATTTTAATTCAAGACCAACAAGATTTTAATTTATATTACCTTTTAGGAAGCAATGATTATAATTTAAGGGGGAAAGGGACAATATTCCACATTATTTGGATTTCACGATAATGCTATATATAACCCTTTTCACAAGATTTAGCCTGCCTTTTTTCCTGAAGAATTTACATCTTGCCTTTATATTCAATGTTCATGCCCCAATTGTATAAAATAAATGCTCCCTTACCATGACCCCCCTTATAACGATAACGATAGTTTATTAAACCAATTACAATTATCAGGATACTATATAGTTCAGCAAAAAGATACGAAATTCAACTTGCATCAATCAAGATCTTTAGGGAGTATGTAAGTGCGGCACCCTTTTGAAAGGAGATAGGGTGTGTCTGCCGATCTTATATATTACTCTACATAAGCCCCTGTGCCCTCACCGGGGCTTCAGTTTGCTTATTTATTAAATTGGTTTTTTTTGTAATTAAAATTTTAACAACAGGACAAATTAATCTTTGAATTGATTTTAAACTCCAAAAATGTGTCCTATCGTTAGTCTCGAAATCGTTCCGTTGAAAGGGATACTACTGAACAAAATACATAAAGGTTGCATTTTGTAACGAGTGGAAATGGTTGTACATCTCGGTACCCTGCAATATTAGTTGACTTGTCTTGTGTATTGCACCACAACCATTTGAGGGGGAAATTGGCATTGGAAAAACCAGGATTCCATGAAAACGACCGCATTAAAAATATCCAGTTTTCTCAGTCCTTGTCTGAAATCTGGTCTTAAATACTGGGTATTTGGGAAGTAAACAAAAATGTAAGGACCCAGAAAATGACCCCAGTGGACGTGAGAGAATGCACCATATTTTATATTATTTGCAATGTTTTTCTTGATTAGAGAAAGCAATAATTTGAAAAAGTTTTTAAATTTTATTTAGTTAATAGGTTTTATCAACATTAAAAAAAGACTTAATAAATTCATATCGTCATAAGAAAAAAAAGCATGGAATCACCTTTTCCACATGTGCAAGATGTTTTTAAAGGAAAGGTTTTCTCATCGGTTGCTTATGGGTTTTTTAACTAGCGGACAGCAACTGCGAGTACTCTTTCGAGGTCGATAATTTTGTTGTATCAGTTATTAGTTTTAATTATATTTGCTATTGATTTTCTGTATCGCTCTCAATTGTTATATCCATCCCAACCGATTTTAATAGTTTGTTTTTATTGCTGTTTTGTCACACCACTCTCCCAGCTAACACAGGCTAGGGGGAGCGTTGAACGCTCATCAACCGGTTTAATCCCGCCACATACTTATGTGCCTGTCCCAAGTCAGGAACCAGCAGTCCTGTGGTTGTCTTTGTTTTATAAGTCATTTAATGTTTTATTCACCATTTTTTATATAGATTAGGTCGATTGTCGTGTTTATGAATAGTTTTACATTTTGTATTTCGGGGCCTTTTACAGCTTCCGTTATGGTATGGACTCTGGTTCATTATTAAAGACGTAATGGAACCTGAAGAGGCTTAAATGGACAATCATACCACATCTACTATTTCATATTGATATCATTATGGTTATATATGGTTATTAAATGTTATTTTGCGTTGATGTCGTAAAAAAAAATAAAAATTATATATGCATGTGGCGGCAAGAATCACCTGCGTCATTCTGTTTTGATCCTATTAATGCACATAAGTCATCAAGATGTCAGCCTCCAGTTTGGACAAATTTAGTTTCAAAATGAATTCAAAATATCGCGATTTCTGCATTTTACATTGCCATACTGGAGATAAACGTTAGAAATTGTCGCAAGACAATTTCAGATTTCAATATAAATAACTGATGCTGTGACAGTATGAATATGTTTGGGATATTTTATATCCAAAAAATATCAGTTGCTTTGATTTTTGCAACACTGTCCTAGAGAACAAAGAGACAAATTTCATACGAGTCTGCAAGTTTTTGAAGAAATATGAAGATTAGATAATTTTATTTTGTTTAATGTTTAAGTTATTTATGCCATTTTTAACTTACGATAAAATTCTTACAGTTATTAGAATAAAATAGTGCAGGACCTTAACCTCAGTGTATCTCAACTAGTTATGGACTTGTTACCTGGAAATACAACAATAAGTTGTTATCTTCTCGGATTGACGTTAAACCGGATTAGAGTTTAAGGATTCTATGACGGGTGTTGCGCGCAAAAAGGGGATACTTACCTTTCTGGAGCACCTGATCCCACTCATGTTTTGTAAAGGATTTCGTGGATTCCAAGCCTTTGTCCCTTTTGTTTTTCGTTTTATCTTTTAGTTTGTTTCGAATTTGTCTTGTCTCTTTGAACTATGCACTTTTGGTCTCTCAAATGGGTATTTTACACTGCACTTAAACCAAAGTGAACATAAGTACCAAATTATAATATCCATCACAGATAGAAAACAGAACAGTATTACCGGAGCCTAAAATTCCGATCTTTAAAGGAAACGTTTACACCTCTCCTTCAATATCTCGTTGTCAGAACTATTTTTACATCGTATGACATTCTCTGATTCCTTAAAAAGGGCTGCAATTGCTTTTATATGGGTTATAATAGACTAACCGTTCTCCGTTTTCTTGTGAAACGATCCCGCTTCCCTCAGCGTCGGCAGTTTTTCTTCCGTCTCAACAGGCTTGTAAGCTGTATCTTTTGCATAACAATATTTCGCTACTCTCGATAGTTAAATTTGAATCAGCTCGATAAGTCTCGCGATTAAAATTATAAAATTTAAAATTTAACGATCTCGATTTGAGAAAGTTTTGTAATCCACTGGATACAGTTAGAAAATTTAAATTAAACTATCTCTAGTGGGAAAATTCCGTAACCGTCCGTAAGCAGAAGAAGAATTTAATATATACCTTTATATCTATCGTGATATAAATCAATACATGTAAGCGTTTCAATGATGTCCGGAGTGAAATCTGGCTTGACTAAAAATTCATTATACTTAATTTCGAAAAAATTCAGAAGTTTCTTTCCAAATTTCCGCTTATAGGTGGACTTCAGAAATTTGCAAAAAGGTCAACTGTTAAAAGGAAAGGTTATTTTGTTGCTGCAGAAATATTTCAAGATAATCATGGAACCCTGTATCGAAAAATAACAAAGATTTTTTACATAAAACTGGCTGTTTTTACAGCAGGTTTAAATGAAGTTAACTTTGTTCAGATATAAAAATATAGCAGTTTATTACCTTTTGTTTTTCAAACACAGTTTACAAATAGATACATTATCTGTACAGTGTAAGTGGAAAATTTTGGTTTTAAGTTGGTAAAGGTCATTGCCGTCTACTATTTTTACACAAATGAATACTAATAAATACAAAAATACCAATGTTCAATAAAGACACGATTAAAACAGTCATAGGCTAATGTGACTGAAGACATTTAAAGTGTCCATTTGATATGGGGGCAAGAAAGGAATTTTTAATCACGAAAGGATTCAAAAGCGAAAATGAAAGTTCTTAAGCAGGATATGTACTTCAAGCTTTAGCTGATTTAAAAAAAAAGTGCAACTGTCCAAATGCTAATATTGTCTGCAAGGGCCAAGTAATAACGATCATTTTTCCTATATAGATTTTCGAACTGAAGCTGTCCGGAGCAGTTTGGAATGTTGTGACTTCAGTAATATTTAATGGGGCGGGGCATGGAAGTAAATTGAAATAAAAAGGCAAGATTTAAAAAGTCGCAGGCTGATGTTACAGAAAATATTGAAGGGGGACCATTTGATATGGGGCAAGGAAGGATTTTGTAATCACGAAAGAATTCAAAAGAACAGGCGCAACGTTGTGAAGAAAAACGGCAGACTGGTAATATTGCACGGTTTTGTTTTACCTCTGGCGTCGTCACATAGTGTGTCTGTGTGTCAGGCTACCTGTTCTTTAATTTTCCCTTTTCCTTATTTTTTTTTCAATTTTTGTTGGTGATTGATGCAGTTTTGGTCCGCAGGTTTTTTCAGTGCATGAGGAAAATGAAGAGCACTAAAATAATGTACCATCACTTTTTAGAAATGTAAAACGCCCAACTCTTTTGCATGTCAAATTGTAAATTCCTTTCTATTTGTAAATTCGGTACTCTCTTGAATAATATAAACCATTTTTTTTAATGTTGAAAAACCTAAAGCAGAAAAGCATTTATTTTATCTTTCATTTTCTTTTCTATTTGTAAACAAAAAATTCAGCTATATTTAAGTTTGTTCCAACGATGTCGTAAAATCTCATTGTCGAATTTCCAAAATGCTATGTACGCTTGCCAAAGGAAATAAGGCAATGATCGATAATGTTACAAAAAAAACAGGATACAAATTAAGTTATTTCCATGTGTTAGAAAGTTTATTGACTATTCCATTTAATCTCTGAAAGGGCACTAGAGTTCCAAAGTTACATCAATGTCCCAGAAAGTTAATGGATAATTTCATTTAATCTCTGAAAGGACGCTAGAAGTCTAAAGTTACTTCCATGTCCCAGAAAGTTAACGAAGGTGCTTGAAGACCCCCCCTTCAAATGTATCCATTTTTAACAATCTTTTCCATTTTGACAGCTAAGGAGACCTTTTGTTGGTTTACATTTAATTCTTTACTATTTTGACAACAGCGAGAGCAGAAAAGACCTGTTTCTTTTTTGTATTTATAATGATTATGATTGAATTGTCCAAACAATCTAAGACAAAGGTCCGTTGATTTCACATTACCAATATTATTTTTACATGTAATTGATACAACTAAAATATTTGATTGTGATGGACAGTATATGCTGCTTGGTCATATATTTTATTTAACTCTAAATCCAAAGTTGGCAGTAATTTGAGTTACATCGTTGTATCTTTTAAAACTTTAATTCATTAAATAGCTGACTAAACAATTCTCAAAGCAGACTACATTTATTTTGCATTGGCTATAAAGTATTTTTGCTTTGCCATATTTCGACCAAATAATTACACATATCTTTAAATAATTGAAGACCTATTTTTAATTGATGAATAAAGTAGGCTGGACCTGTCGACCGAAATATGGCAAACCGAGTGTTTAGTATGGGGCATGTTGATTGTAACTATTAGAATCTAAATGTTTTTTAAAGTAGAATACGGTATCAGCCGGAAAGTTGTAGTGAATGAAGTTTGTTTTGACAATTGGTGGCATGGTCTGAACAATAAAAATCAGAAATGTAAATGTTTCCAGTAAAACCGACATTCCCACACAAGCATTAAAACGTATGTATAGTTTATAGTTCATGTGATCAAATTTTTTTAGAACATGATGAACGTCCAGTGCGAATTAGGTGTATCACTTTAATTTCAATGACCTGATCTGCTCTAATAGTTTATCGCTTGTAAATTGGTGTTTTGAACGTTCTCTAATACCACAGACAATGTAAGAAAATATTCCATAGAAGTATAAAACAAACTCGACTGAAGTGGATATATCGGATGCCCTCGGGTATTACTTTGAAAAGAATTTGCTATAAATTATACTTCTGCTACATATGATAAAATGAAGAAACTGTTGGCTCGAATCAACCCGGTCATACTCCCATCATGGACTATCCAACCATTATGTTTCCCCTTTTTTGTAATTTCGCCTTCAAACGGTAAAACACAAACCCACCGACATGAATGTTTTGCATTGTCAACTGCAGAGAAAGGTTTTTTTCTAAGGGTATTCGCCAGCCCAGTTGACAGATATTGTCTTTCATTAAATTAACCACAGTAATTGCCAGTAATTATTTTCATTTTAATATCCTAAATTTACGGGAAAAGGCTTCATTTCTTGTATCGTACATAATAGATATCCTTCCCTGGATAAGGATGCCTATATCGGTTTGTTTGGATATGAGTACTTCATTTTACAATGTTTTGATCTTGATTTTCCTATGTTTTTGTTCTAGTTTAACGATATATATTAATTCAACTTCTCCTAAAATTAATATAACATGTCCAATATCTTTATTATAAACATTCATCATAAATATGACGTTGCAAGTCAGAAGTCTGAGCTCCCAAAACTTCAGAATGAGTGCCGATGTCTTCATATGCATGAGATCCGTAATTCCAGTTTTCTGTTAGGTAGATATATGGTTGCACCAATTCACTCTGCCTTGTGCTGTTGGCGTAATAATTGACTGGTATTGGTGTGTATCCACTATCTGCATCGCCGTTTGTATTACGAATTGATACGTAATGAGTGATGCCGTCTCTCTGGACTTCATTATGATCATTGTCTTCGTTAAGTTCTGAGATTGTACATCGATACTCTAAGACAACCATTGACAAAACTAGAATCGCAATACTAGCTGCCACCAACGGCGGATATATTGCGTTTGTAGAAAACCCATCTACTAAAATGTACAAAAAATGACGTAAAATTAAAAACAATCATTTTATAAGTGAATGTCAACAGAATAAGATTATAATCTATAAATAAAGTTATTTCCATACACAGAGCTCCAGATGAGATTTCGTGTATTGGGTAAATTACTCACATTTTTCTCAACTAATAGGGTGGTGAATTGTTAATTGCTTTATAGATTTAGCTTCACCCCCTCTTTTTGCCACTTATTTTGGTTTTTAACTCCCAAGTTAATGAAACTATTGGGTAATTTCTATTATCATTTAACATTTAAGTATGTAATACTTGTAAAACATACAAAAAAGAATAGTCAGCTTAAAAAAAGATTCTTTATAAACTTTAAAAATTTTATAATATAGAGCTTGACAGTAACTTGTCTTTGGTGCATTTATAATCAGTCATGATTTGCTAATCAACCCACTTCAGTACAGTGCGTTTTGTTGAAAACTCAGGTGTTTGTCAATTGATAGAGTAGTTGTTAATTCAATAGGGATTCAAAACCCATCGACAGCTAAATAATTGGGTTCTTGTTAATAATTATCCTGATTGGGTAGTTACCCCGGCATTCAGCTTATCTGGAGCTCTGCGGGCATGAAGACCACAAAAACCAATCTTCTAAACACAAACGCCGAAATTACCATAAGCTTGTCCAAATTTACTTCTTATATTTTCTTTGCATACCGATTTTGTCGTTCCGAGTATGTGTAATAATGAATTCATCGGAAATTATTTAGCTTTCTCGTACTAAAAAATATTTCATGAACTCGCTGCACCTATGTTCTGTTGCGAACATTTTAAATATACATGACAAAATTCGTCATACTCTTGTTTGGCATCATAAAGTGATTACTAGAGAAGTACAACAGCTTTTATGCAGTATGGCGGAAGACAGAAGCCACTAAAGATGGTTGGATATAGTAATTTTTGTTTGGAAACGATGTCGTATATCCTATTTGTAACATGCCGTTTTCATAATTTGTATTTATCATGATCATATGTTTTATTATGTTGATTACCTTTGCATTAAATGTATCTTTTTTGCAGAATTTGGTGTTCAGTGACGTAAAATGAGTGTTGTTGAATCCGTCAAACGCGAACAAAATCTTTCAGCTTACCAAATGATTGGATTTTGCTTGTAGTCGACATAATATTTGAATAATTATCCGACGAACCCTCAATTAAAATCGTTCTGCCCATATCTGCTAACCATGTGGTCATATGAATAGTTAAATCTGAATCTGAAATACAGTATACATTTATTATCATTGTTGAGACAGGTTTCTGTTCGAAAAATCATTGGTGCAAACAGAGTCCAAATGAACCACTTCCGCATACTCCACTTTAGTCACTGAAACGGAGGGAGAGACTGATGTCAGACTTTTCTGACATGAAATTAACCATTTTTGAGAACAATTTTATATGAATTTTAAACCTTCAAAATACGAAGGAGTTCATTCCTGTATTGCAGAGAACAGAACTTCGTCCACTTAGATTTGGCATTCTTTTTTGACTTGCTTGGACTTAAGTACTTCTATAACTTTAAAATCTCTGTAGTTTATTTTTAACTTACGAGAAGTTACTTCTTAAAAACGTATATTTACAATAGTTATACAACATTCTTAAACACAGACATTCAAGATCTCCCTCCTCAAATCTACAGGAGATTTGAAAAAATAAACTCTATAACAAAAATGAAAGCCATATATAAAACTTTGCAGTTGTAATCTAACAGACCAAACGGAGAGACCCTCGCTGACCACAGGTCATTTCCATCTTTTTTGGTAAAAAGAATTCAAAGAATCCAAAGGGGCAGACAGAAATCGTTAAGTCGGAAGACAGACAAGACCATGGCCAACAAAATGAAACGAAAGACAAAC
>JARWCS010109661.1:0-15046 GCA_034783895.1 Geukensia demissa | reverse complement strand
TCGTCCGACTCGTTTCCTCACATACTGTGTGGCCTACCATCATGCAGGTTGGTGTGCAGATTTTACAAGTTTAATTACTTACATTCATTTCAACCATATAATTTTAATTTCATAAAGTTTCAAAATTATTCACAAGACAGGCTGTAACTTGACTTTTAAAAAAGACTCTCAGACTGTTAAGTTTTCACGCAAATTCAACTTCGATTCAAATAGCAGAATACGACAAGCTGGGGACGACGATGCGAACTTTGCAGGCGGTGGCTGCACCTCCGCTTCTTTTCGTCTGGTAACCCGTCTTCGAATCGTTCTGTGTCTGAAATAATGCCTTTATATTCATCTTTTGTGGTTGGTCCATTTACTTTTTTTAAGAGAGATGGGAATATTTAATTTATTTAGAATAAGCTATTACAAAGCTATTGTTCTAAGATTCAAAATCCACAAGAATCCAAAGACTGAAAGATGAGGAAGAAGCCGACAAATGATATATATTTTGTTTGCCATAATTTTCATGGGATATCCAACAAATTGCTGTAGATAGAGTGTCAAAAATCCTAGCTGAGCTACAGTAACGGTAAAAGAGTCTTACGTAATAATAATACGAGTTCCTCCATTTCATGCAGAAAAGGTGATGTTGATCTTTGGATATACCAATTTCTTTAAAGGCGATATTGATGAATGGAGCTTTTACCGCACTTAACTTTTTCAAAGGCATCAGGTCAATTATTCAATATGATAGAGGACACAATTCTTTGTCTATTAAGGGGGTACCCAACACCATCACGAAAATAAATTCCACTGGTTTAATTATCTTATAAATTAGACATTTACTTTGATAAAAGAAGGAAAATATGAAAATTTCAAGAAATATGAACCACACATTTCTCCAGAATTATTTCAATAGATATATAGTAATTTCATCAGCAAAAATTTTGATAATTGAGAAGCATTAATTTTATAATACAGTGATACTTGATTAAGACGTTTTGATGATCTTAAAGAGTTATTTCCCTTAGGTGTTGGGTACCCCTTAAGCAGGGTTTGTGCAGCTAGTTATAATTCTTGAAAGTACTTGAAAATAAAAGTTGGAAAATCATGGACTTGAAAGTACTTAAAATATGGATAAAGTCCAGGGAAGTGGTTGAATATCAAAATTGATAAACGAACGATTCATTGTTCAAATAATATATTATTTGAAAAGTAAGGCTTGCTCAATTTCCACCTATCATCGCTTATTAACCATTCAAAAGTGAGGACCCACTAGGGCGGCTGGAGCATAAAAATGAACCTTTAAATTTCTCCGCTAGCAGGTAGAACTTATCCTTAAGCGACATCCGTTGGAATGGCCAGGATGTATAAATACTCGATATCCCTTCTCAAAGGTTGTTCCCTGGGAAAGAATGGGCACAAGGTATGTGAATGAACATGACAGGTTGTGGGAATTGTAAATATTCACAATCCGTCTGAGGGAGATGTTAAGACGCCCCATGTTTACGGAATGTCACCTTTTAACCATGTTGAAAACCCCTTGTAATAGCTCATTTCAAATGTTTGATTGGCAGCCAGTGATAATGGTGTTATCTGACCATTTATGCAGTATTTTTTTCGATGGTAGTTTAAAATCCCTCTTTAACTCTTCCCTGCGAACAGACGACATATCGATTTATTGTTTGCTACCTGTTTCGTCCTGAATATGGCATAACATTATCTGCTTTTTGTTAAGCCACAATAATATAAGTCGAATAATCAGTCAAAAATGAAGTGAATGGATATGCATAGCTACTTTTATGCAAAACAGCTACTAATATAGTTGCCTCAAGTGAGTTTTCAGAAAAAAAATGGAGATCTCGAGAGACAACAAAATTGACATTGGGAAAGTTATTAAGAATTTGTTTAACGATTTTCTGTTTTATGTTCATGTCCATTGTCATTGAATTAAAAAGAAATGCAGGTCTAACCATGACACACAACCTTGAGCCAAGTCGGGGCTTGGAAATTACTATTAACTATTTTTTTATACTTAACCGACCCAAGAGCAGTGGGAGGTTTAGAAAATTGGTGGCGCAGTTTCTTCGCCTTGGAGGGAGAATCCATCCTATTAGCGTTTGTCAGTTTGGTAGGATGGATAAATTTTCAATTGACAATTTGTTAATATGACGTAAAACAATATGTCCCAGATGGGAGAAAATCTTGTTTTTGTCTTGATTTTTTTCTCATCGAAAGGTCAAGATAAATAAGATGAAACATGGATAAAATGTCCGATCAGGATAAAATATCTGGTACTAGTGATAAAATGTTATTCTGTAGGTTCCAATTTAGAAAACTGAAAATCAAAATACAAAATAATTGGATTCCAAAACTAGACAAATTTTGCATTTTTCTCCAAAATTAATGGTAAATTTCCCTGATGCATATTAGTTGTGCATGTCACTTGGGAGACCCTCTTACAAAAGCTTGTAATTATATGGGAAATTTTTATGATAAATGTTTTTGTTCCTTTCAATGTTTTTAGTAAGTTTGATTACTTATGAAAAATAAACAGCAAATTCTCAAACATTGTAAAGATAACTACAAAAATTTCAAAGTTAAATACCAGATCTTTGGCAAGTTAGTTGACAAAAACATCGATCTGAGTTTATGAGTACAAATTTATTTAGTATCAAGTCTAGTATTGCTCTATCTATGTTATATTCTTTCAAATTCAATATCTTAATTTTGATGGCATTTTTTCACTTAGACATATGAGCTCCGTCAGACAGGAATCAGCCTTATACAATGTTAGGGCATGAACACATATCATTTAACTTAAATAACAAATAAGATATTTAAGATACAGTCCTTAGAGTCATGCGATTTTTATAGAATAATATTGTCCTTAAAAGCTTGTTTTGGGGACGCAATTGTAAGTTGTAAACATACAGTCCTATATACAAATTTTGACCCAAACGTAACTTAAGACTAATTTAAATTGTACATTGCATAAGGCCTGTTTCTATCTAATGTAGATCAATATCAGTATGCTGAATAATGGGGGTAACTATTTCTAATCCGCTTCTTTTTCCATTTTAGGAATGCTGTGATATTTATAGACATAATTCACAGTTCTGAAATACAAAATGAATTTGATTTTCTGGTCTCAGACTATTTAGGATTTATAACCCTTGAAATTAAAATATGTCAACTTTTTCCTTAAGATATATTAAAAATTTGTTCATCCCTCATTTATTTCAATATTCCACTATTTATTCAAACAGTTTTCATAAGTCCCTTGTTGTGTGTTCGATTTTCCATGATTAGACTGCACCTTCGGGTTTCTTATGATATTTTACATTAATGAGCGGCCAAGAAGGTATTTCTAAATTTTAATCACCCATCTAGCACACACTTAAACTAGGTGTCATTTGAAAGCTTATTTCATTTACTATTAGAATTGACTGGTCGTAAAATCAGCAAGTGGTCCCATTTCCTGAGAAAATGAGAGTTGAAGTGGAAACAATTCAAAGAACAAGTCCGTTTTGCAAAAAAATAAACTTTTTAATTTAATTGTGTACAAATGTATTTTTGAGACATCAAAACAAATAAGGAATTCCTTTTCAAATTTTAATCACAAACATAACTATAACTTTAGATTTATTGTAAAACCAGTTTTTTGTATGAAAATGGAAAAAAGACCTTGGAAATTCTGCAATTTTTTTTAAATGGACATGAGAATTAACACGAGAAATAAAAATTGTTCAAAACTTTCATTTAGTCAGAAATGTTTAATGCTATCAAAATGGATATTGCACAGAATAAATGAGATAAAAATGTATTTTATATCGGACCCATGCATTCGTAATTGATAAAAAAAGTTACCTTTAAACAAAAAGATCGAACATCTTGTCTTATTTCATCTCGTTGATAGTTCTAAATTTTCTACCTAATCGACAATATTAATGTAATGACAACGTAAGCCATTTCTTTTTAGGGTAGATGGTGATGGGTTGGGGAACACGTGCTAAACTGAAATTGTGTAAATATTAGTATTGTTTACTTTGTACGTTAATTAGAAGACTTCAAAAATTAGATCAAATTTACTTTGTACTTTAAATAGAAGACTTCAAAAATTGGATCAAAATGTGCCCGATCTTTTTGTCTATTTCTTCGAGCAAATAGGAAAACGTATTACTAAATACTGAAACGCTATTTACTTAATACAAAATTACCAATGTTAAATAAATATGGAAAATTTAGGTATGCTATATGTACATTTCAAGGAGTAACCTCTCATCAGTAGCATTAGAACCGAAACACAGGAAGTCAAAGATTCAAATACATGTATAGCAAAAGAAGCACTCAAATCCAAATAGTTTTTTTTTCGTAAAATGTGTCAGTTGGACAATTGACGAAAGCTATAATGCGATGGTTGTAATTTGAAAATCTAAAAATGAAATATCCAGTCAAAAAATGATAAACGTGTTTTTAGAAGACTTCCATTGTAGAATTGCAAGCAATATCTTTTGAAAAAAAAATTACATCCCTTAAATGCTTTCAGCATTTTATTTTTTTGTTTTTTGTTTTATGGGGTCTTTAGTTTTCTGTATAAAGTTTTATGTGATCTTGCCTGTCTTAGTTGCCTCTTTTTTGGACTATGATGTTGTGTTTCCTTTGTTTATCTTTGAAATGTTTTTCTTGACAACATATAAATAGTTTAATGAATTATTTATGTGTTGAAAAAAAATGTCATGCTTTACGTTTTTTAGACAACGATGCATGTCTTTAAATATCATGCAGATAGACCCGATCACAAAAAGACATAAACATAAACTTAACAACATGCGTGTGCAATATACCAACACCCGTGTCATTGAATTTAAACCAAAGACTTGTTTCTGACTTTCATTTAATCAGAAAATGCCGGGGTCAAACAATTGGAAAGCCAAACGGTAAACCACACACTTTAAAAAGTACACTACAGTAGATCATTACATTATAAAATCTAACAGTAACCAATACAATTGTTAGATTTTAAAATCTGACGGTAAGCAATAAGTTTCAGATTAATAAAATCTAACGTTGAGTGAAATATTTTTAGATTGATAAATGTAATGGTAAGCAAAAAGCAATATAATTCTTAAATTTATAAAAACTTAAGTTTAGCAATATTACTCTTAAATTTATAAACGAAATTAATTAATTTAACATTCCTTAGGCGCGGACCATTTGTTTTTCTGAGGCCAGGGATTTTTTAGAAAAAAAATTCTGTCCCTGATTTTTGCAAAAAAAAAAAAAAAAAGAAAATCTGGCCAGCATCTGGAGTGAACTAAAAATTCTGGTCCACTATCTGACCATTGAAAAAAAATTCTAAAGAAATTTTCTGGCCCGCATACAAATCTCAGGCCCCCCTCAGAAAATTAAATGGTCTATGACTAATGGATGCTGTGTTACTGTAGATAAACCTTTCTATACAAGAGAAGAATTCGAATTTGTAGTCAACAAATACGCAAATGGCCAACGCTGGTATATAGCGATTTATTATCCGATACAACAGTGATATCTTAAAAGTATATTTAAACAAAAACTATTTCAAAGAAAAGTCTATTAGAAGATCAGGGTTTTTAAATCTTTGAAGAATTTTTTGACATTAAATCGAAACCTTATACAAGGGACACAAACTACAAAATGAAAATAAGTCTAAAGCCATGGCCAATCAACCTCAATGTAGTGAGATACCTGGAAACCAATTTTACTGAATTTATTTAATAATCCATACGAATTTCGAATTGGAAATGAACTAATACGCAAATGACCAACGCTAGTACAAATGCATATTGCTATCAAGCTTTATTATCCTGAGATAAATATTGAGATAAAAATCTGTCAATAGATATGTTTGATAGACAACGGTTAAGTCAGTGAAGCATATCAAATAAAAAAATATTCTCAGGATTTCAAAGAAACAATCTATACGATGCTCAAGTTATAACAATCTTTGAAACATTTTATGACACAAATCGAAGACGCTAAAAACACAAACAAAATAGATAGCAATTCTCAGTCCGTGGACAATATTGAAAATGAACTTCAATGTCGTGGGACTCATGAGGATATTAAGAGGTGTTTCTTAAAGCAATATATCATGTCTTTCGCACGTGTGTTTATCCAAAGATATTTCAGGATAATGAGATACATTTTCTTTGTAAAGCAATTTTCAATATGGCTATAATTATAAGCAAATAAGTTTATGTCACTCAGATAAATGACGAATATTTTAGTTCGACGTATCCTAATTGGAAAATCTTAAAATGAATATCAACTTTAAAATGATGAAGAAGCTGAATAGACAACTTGAATTAAAAGAATTACATAAGAGATCTTATGCATCAGAAATGGCATCCGGTAAATGCCCCAAAGTTTCTAGATGTTTCCTGCCATGCTGGAACAAACCGATTACTATTGGCATAAGTTTCGAGACTGAAGCAAGCTAGAAAAACAGACAAATTTTATTCTTAACTGTTCATATAAAGTTTATATCAGTAAAATTACAACGGGTCATTTTTTTTTCAGTTAATTTCAACTATAAAAGTTTAGATGAGCTGTAGAACCCAACGTATTAGCCTATTAAAAAATAATGGCAAAACCAATATAATTTAAGGCATATTGTACACATATGGAATTCATATGCATGCAACACTTGCTGTCTGATATAAACTAAGAAAAGTACTTTAAAGATCAATATTCTTTGTTATACAGTTATTATATTTCTTCACCAGTTGAACACTATTTCCAGGTTTGAAGACAAAAACTGTATATAAACCATAGATTGCGTTGACGTGCCAGGTATCATATAAAGTGTTGACATAACAATGTGACATTTTAATTTGCGACCTTTCAATCAGCCTGAAAGGAACATAAAATTAACAATCCTTTGCAGATTTTTCTGCAAAATTGAACGAACTTTTTTCAAAATTTAAAATTAGCCAACAGTTTTTTTCATTTAATAACAAATTGAGTCCTGCAGAGATCTTCATCGGCTCCATCTTTCAAGTTTATTTCTCTTTGACTTTCCGGTTTTAGACGATATATCTTAATATTTATAGCATTTTCAATATGGCTCTTGTTATATGGAATATAAGTTTATTTAACGTAATATGTGTAACTGAAATAAATGACGAACTGCGACGTTTCGTAATTGAAAAATCTAAAAAGAAACATCCACCGTAAAATTATGAAGATGTTTTAAAGGCTACTTGAATTTTAAGAATTACATAAGATCTTATGTATCAGAAATGGCATCCAAAATGTTTATTTTCGTTTCAGGACGTGTTGAAAAAACCGGATTACTATTGACATAAGTTTCAAGAATGGCACAAGAAAAAACAGATAAGTTTTATTCGGAACTGTTTAACAGTAAGATAACAGCCTTAAAAAACTTGAAGATTAGTAAATGTCTAGTTTGCTGCAACGTAGCATCATCTCCAAAACAGAACTGAAACATCCAAGTTAAAAGAAGTTCATTTTTTTGCAATTACATATATTGGCATTTGATCTGTGTCGCTCTTACTTATGTCAAAATCAATTTTTTACCGTTAAATTCAATTTCAACTATAAAAGTTGAGATGAATTTAGAAGCAACTTATTAGCCTATTTAAAACAATGGTAAAACCAATATAATTTTAAGGCATATTGTAAAAATTATAGAATTAGAATACATGCGCCATTTGCTGCCTGATATAAACCAAGAAAGTACTTTAAAGATCAACATTCTTTGTTATACAGTTATTATATTATACTTTTTCCATGTTTGATGACAAAAAAATGTATAACTATAGATTGCGTTGACCTGCCAGGTATCATATGAAGTGTTGACATAACAATTTGACATTTTACTTTGCGACCTTTCAATCAGTCTAAAAGGAACATTTAATAAATAACTATTAACAGATAATTTCTGCAAAAGTGAACGTACTTTTTCAGAATTAACTATCACATCTGTAAACAAATCCTGCAGAAATCTTTAAAGACGCCGGGCTCTCTTTTGAGCTTGTTTCTCTTTGACTTCCGGTATTAGACGGTATTTCTAAAATGCAAAGAATCAGAAACAGGGATTTCCCATGGCATTTCTTTTCATCCGATTTAGAAAAGTTAATATTGCAAACATAATTGTGGTTAATTTAGAAATTCATTCCAGAATGAAGATCAACACATCGGAAATAAATTTAAAAAAATATTGTAGAATCCATATTGGCTGTCCGACCATGACAAGCCAACGACACCCTATTCCTAAACCTTACAAACATGTAATCCAAATACGTCAGACAACGGTCGGGGCTGACTGTCCTTTACATCTTTGATCGCTTTGTGCTTTAAAGCAGCAATTGTAAGCCTTTTGGAATCTTTTATGTTAATTTTAAAGGTAAAATAGATACAGGGGAAGTTTAAAGGAAACTACAGCGCATATCCATTATACATTTCACTTTTTTACCTTTTCATTTTTTCGAAAGCTATCGGTAATCTGTTCTGCTCTATAATAAAACAAAGTTCCATAGTAAAACAAAGTTCCAAAGTCTGCATCATACCTTGCACTTTTAAAATATAATATATAAATTTCAGCGCCTTTCATGCTGTTTTATCTTGAAAGTAAGTTCTTCAAAAACGGGGGAGAGGGGGGCTGGGTTTCCGAGTGGTCTACGTGGTTTATTGAAACTTACCTGTACAGATCACTGTATCCTATCAACTATACGCCGTGAGTTCTCGCCTGTCTTTGTACCATTCAAAAACGGGTTGAGTTTAACTCCCATCGTACGTGATAAGGTTTGTCAGTTACCTGCCCATGGTCGGTGGTTCTCTCCGGATACTCCGGCTTCCTCCACCGGTAAAACTGACTGCCGCGAAATGACTGAAATATTGTTGAAAGTGGCGTTAAACCCCAATCAAACAAACAAACAAATAAACAAACAAAAAAATGGAAATAACTACTTACGAAAAATACAAGACGCACGATAGTGTCAACAAAAACAATACTTCTTGTTGGTAGGATTTGTCTTGTTTTTATATGGAGAACGTGCATGTAATAATTAATTCAACAATTTATAAAATCTAACATTCGGTAAAATTACCTCCAAATATATGGCCAAATTCACTAACTGTTTCGCCATGGCAAAAGTTATACAAAAGCTTTCAATTCGCTGGCAAAAATAGAAACCATTTTGAACATTCACAAGCTGCTGTTGAAAGATTGACTTTAGCATGAAATCGTTGAAACGTTGAACGTTATTGTTAAATAATATTTTGTTTATTGCATAATTATTCGGCAGATATAGAATAAAAAAGCCGCTTTGTTGTTTTGTTTATACTTATAATTGCGCAAGAAATATATATTGGAATAATTTATCAAGTCAATAAATTTTGCAAAATAACAATTGCAAAATATTGATTAAACATTTGAATTTAATACTTAATTTACATGTGTACTAGTACCATGATACTGAATCGCCTTTCGATGCATTTTTATTCCATGTTGTGCATAAATTCATACCAGAAACTTGATAAAATGTTAAAAACTGACCGCAATAAATTAAAAATTAACAACTTTGAATTTAACCGGATTTCATTTTTTTATTTAAAAGCAAAGAAATAAATTTTGGTGACCACCATGATCTAAACGATCAAATATTTTTATCTTGCCTTGAACTTGTCCAAACATCATTTGTTGTACTAACTTAGTCCAAAAATACAGTCAGTCTTTCTTCATAAGTTGTCAGTATCAATATGAAAGAGACATTTTATTAACCACTTCACAAAAAGGTACAAATTGTCTTTTTTGCTGAATTCTGACCATAAAGTATCAAAGGTTGACAATTTTTAATTGAAACACAAAAATACACAATTTTGTTGATCGCTTGATTAAAAAAATGAATGAATACAATGTTTAACTTTGAATTAGTCTGGTTTTTGTAGGGTTCGTGTAACTCCAGCTTTAGTTTTCAGTGTAGTGTAGTGTGTTCTATGTTTGTCGTTTGTTTCATTGTGTTTACCATGGTCTTGTCTGTCTTCTGACTTAACGATTTCTGTCTGCCCCCTTGGTGTCTTCGAATATAGGCATTTCCTCTTTCATATGTTGTCTGATCAATATTAATGACAGATTGTTTATGAAGTAGTCCATAAAAAGGATACAATTTCCTGTTTGGTTGGTATTCAAATCTTTTCATTTTATTTCTTGTATAAATTAATTCCACAAATTTGTTTGAATTTTAAAATGTTTTAACCTAGTGACAAAAATACTAACATCTGTTGAAACAAAGAAATATTCATTTTTACCTTAAACATGTCACAATTTATATTTCTACCTTCGCCTAAAAATATTGTTTCATCTTCTATTTAATGTTGCCGATATCAATATAGAAGACAAGTCTTTCATTTCACAGCCCATAAAAGGAACAGAATATGCTTTCTTGGCGTTTCATATGTTTTTATTTTATTTTTCGCAAGAACTCATACCACAAACTGGTTAGTTTTTACATTTTATGTAACTACATGAAAATAATTTTTGTTGGCCAAAATGATTCAAATTAAAACAATAAATAAATATTTGCATGAACTCATACCACAAACTTTTATAGACAAATGATATGTGCCATAATTGTCTTTGAAATAGCCATAAAAACGTATTAATTACAAACCTTTACAAGGGGCCCTAAGCCCTTCTATAATGGAAATATATACCTACCTTAAGACGAGATGTAAAATAAATTTGAAAATATCAGCCAATAAGTATACATGTTAAACGAGTGTTACTTAAACATAAAAACAACGACATCCACCGGCTTACAGGTTCCTGGTTTGGGAAGGTCACATAAAGAAAGTGGCAGCGTTAAACATGTTTGTGAGAACTCAATCCTCTCTCTAACCTGAGACATTGGTGAGACAAAAGATAATTGAAACAAATTTAGAAACCGACTGCATAATTTTGAAGTTGATACATAGTACGAAGAAAACAACAAATAATAGCAGAGACAAAAAACCTAACATTTTAATAGACATAGTTAAAACGTCTTTTATATTAAAACCGATAATATTTATAAGAAGATGCTACGCGAATGCGACAAATGAAATGACATTTTTTCTGTCACGACAAGAAAAATGTAAAAGAGTGTTGACTGCAATAATTCAAATGTATAAATATTATTATTATACCTTACACACTAAAGAATGTATTCAATTGGTTAAATATGGTCACATGACACAAAATAATCAGAATATTTTTTCATTTGATTGCCATCAACGGTGAATAACACCTACAATTACACAGCTTCATTTAATAACTATATTATTACCCAGTTAATAACACTCGAAAATAACGATGTCCAGTTAATAATAATCCCCATGTGAACAATTTAAATATTACACAACAGATGTCAAATGTTCGTTAGGTATAATATAAAACAGTTACAACCCTCTGCATCAGTGAATATCCAAAATTGTCAACCCAAAAAAGGTTATTTCCCTTGGGCTAATTGACAATTGACAATTTTGGATATCAAACTCTTCAGAGGGCCGTAATTGTATATTATTTTAGGTTAGAAAAAAACCAATTGTATTGGTCGCATGGGTGTTGCATCTTTTTATACATACTGTTGTTATCAACAATAAAGACAAATTGTTATGTCGCAGTGAATATAAGGTACGGAATTTGATTTTAATGTATTCTATATTCTTTTATTTTTTTTTGTTGAAAAAAATTCAAAACTTGTCCAGTTTTTATAAACAATTTTTGATGTCGTTACAAGATACAAAAAAATGTTTTTCAAATTCATTGTAGATAAACGACGAATTAGTTTTAATTTCATTTGCTGGATGAACTAAGCTCAAAATATAATAAAAAATATAAAATAATTATTTTTTGTTAGTACAGATTTTAATGTCACAACATACTAGAAATAAAAGAAAAACAATAGTAAATTTCATTTTTGTTGTTCTTTAAGTGTTTATTTATTCTTCGCACGCATTCATAGTCTACACTAAATAATTCAGATAACGCAAAAATAAGCTGGCTAGTGTTGGAAAGCTTTCAACGTCGGCTGGCGAGTGCTCAAAATAGGCTGATGAGCGTTTTAAATTAGCAACATAGTGCTGTCAATAGTCCTAACGAATGTTCAACGGAGGTTCGAAAATTAAACACTAGCTAGTTAACCTAAAAATACCTCCCATAAAACTTTCGCCAGCCCACTTCTGTTGGGTGATTCACGAAAGGAGGGCATACATCACACATTACATTTACAAAATATTAGCAAATTAGGATCTTTAAATTAAAATATATGTCCTAAAAATGACCATTAATTATTAATAATGTTAAGACTTATATTAAGATTTGCAAGTTTATTGTCTAAGGTTGTCTTTGTTTGATTTTGCTCGTGTCTAATTTTTGGTAAATAAACGAGAAGGATAATAAAAACTAAGTTTATGATACACAGATTTCTTAGTGAAATTCCGGAAGTAGAAAAACTAAAACTATTACGCGATACTTGGATAAAATCTCCTCTTTTCTGAAACCACAAGCCCCTTTTAAATGTTATCTTGAGTATTTGTTTGAAATATTTAAGTTTTTTGAAATTTGAACTGAACTCAGTTCTCCAAATTACTAAATGTGTAGCTGTAAGAATTTGCGTGGCTGCTTCTTTTTGTCGCTGTAAATATCTTTACTAAAAATAGTAGAACAATGAAAGTGTATTCCCTTGTCTTTTTACTTCACAACGAAAAATGTTAAATGTCGATATGGTAAGTAAAGATCCTTATAATTTTCTAGTCGCCTAGGTCATATTTCTGGGTGTCCGTGAAGACCTTTATTTCAGTATATCCTAATTTTGTATTTAAGATTTATTGGTGTTGGTGTCTAGAGGAAAATCCCCTAGGAAGTACATACAGTGCATTTCGATAGATTAATACGGGACCTTAGGTGACAAAAGAGTCCTCTTCTGATTTTTATGTTTTAACCTATTGCAAGTCTACCTATACCACTGAGCAGGATATACATATATTGCAAACCATGAAATAAAACCTGATTCAATATTGTTTTTATTGGATCTTTGAGCGTCATCTACAAAACAATATATCAATAAGTGATGCCTTTAAGGGAAATCCTTTAAATTAAGAAACCAGTTTTGATTGTAAACGAAAGTATTGTAAAAATAAGTCCAATGGGATGATAAAGTGCTGTGTGTTTGGACTTTACTTACAGGTGGTCTTGTTTTTTTATTTAAAAAAAAACACAAAAATAATATATGTACAGTCAGTAAATCGCAAAACTTTGCAGGCAGGAATAAGATTGGTGGGGAAGACAAATTGAAGTTGTCCGAAATATGATTGAGTAGGAAATTACACGCTAAAACATTTCCAGGCAGAGAAAGTGCTTTTATTTTTTTCTCTTTTTTTGTTAACGAGGATATGGTGTCGACCGTAAAATTCCTGGAGTGATGACTCAAGATGCAACATATCCCTGTATGAGAAGTTTCTGTGTTAACGACCCAACTGTGTCTAGAAAAAATACCGAAATTAAAATATGAACAGATTTACTGTATAGTGCATTCTTTGTTAATCACCCCTTGATATGACTTATTCATGTTTGAGCAATATTATCTTCGGCGCAAGATTGCTCTTGATTACCACAAAGAACTCCATGGACCGAAAGTCTTGCTAAAATTTCAAGTGTTTATAAATTGTCCTATGGATACTCTCTATACTTCAGGACCAACACTTGGATACTACTGTCGTGGTGTAAAAATTGACAGTATTAATTGTTAACAAAATTGGCATTTTAGTCAAATATTTCCAGTTTAATTTGCGCTCCATTGACAAGTTTGACTCTGTGATTATCTATTTAGTTTGTTAATTAACGGATTAAGAGATTAAGATTTCAAATTTAATTTATCTGCTATTGTAAATTATCTAAAAGTGTCAGCATGTAAAATTCGAGTGAAAACTTTTTTCACGAGTCTGCAGTATAAATTTGTTAGGGGTATTTTGGTAGGGCAGTTCGGATAACCGATTGTGTACGGGAACCGTAATTGTTTCAATAGACAGTATTTGTACTTGGATTTTCCGTACTTCTTTTGTACACTATACGGGGACTCGGATACCGATCGTTGAGGAGAGCGGACGCCATTTGAAATTAAGAACAGTGGATAACCATAAAGTAAAGTGATCTTTAACTGTTCTTAATTTCAAATGGCGTCCACTCTCCTCAACGATCGGTATCCGAGTCCCCGTATAGTGTATGTTGTCAAATACTAGAACTGGAATTTAGTTCAAGACATACTGCATTGACCCGTCGTACAGGTTTACTTTTATTATAACTGAATATTTACGTACACATGTACCTGTATACATTGCGTGTTTAACTACGCTGATAAAGAAATAAACTATTTTGAGTGTAAAACACTTTTAGGTAAATAAAAATATGTCCCCTTTTTAAAAATCGTTCCTCGTAAAGGATCCAATTGTATATATATATATTTGATAATATTCATGTTATATGCTATTGTAAGTTAGTTTCTGTGAAGAAGAAGAGGAGGGAAGTGAATTTCCCTCCCCTTGTCCCCACCAGACAAAGTAATGATATGTGGGCTTTAGGATATAGCATTTTGGAAAAAGTAATCTATGTCAAGTCCCTAAAAACCAATTCCCTATAGAATAATCTGTACGAGGTACTTAGGACTCTAACATGTACTAACCCTCTTGTGAAAGACAATCCACTTATAATTTTTCATTGTCCTGTTGTACTGGTGTGTCTTAGGTTTGACAAAAATAGGATCATACTGATATCTGTGATTCCTCCTCGGCGGCCTTAGGTTTTTTTGTCCTCCGAGGAGAAATCACCCCTACCTAATATGACCTTGTATATGTTAAAAAAAAGAAAGAAATGGATAAAATTTTCTTTGATTTTCCTTGAGGTTTGTTTAAACTTAAGCAATTAAATATCAAAAATGGAGCATTAAAACTTAAGAAAAAAAAAAAAAATAATAAAGCGTTACAACTTTGGTAAAAATGGAGCATTATACATTGAACATATTAA